>JBBPFP011167016.1:0-23702 GCA_037974795.1 Kaempferia galanga | reverse complement strand
TCTAACAATTAAATATGATTTTGTAGTGACCAAAGATTACAACGAAGAGGAAAAGGAGGAGCATCTTTGGACCAAGAAGGAGTACACTGATTTTATAACCAACGATAAAGTGGAAATCCACCTACTGAGTATATTGCTGCCTCAAGAAGCCAAACAAATTGGTGCCTACGAATCCACGAAAGAACTCTGGGAGAAGTTCCTGGAGCTCCATGAAGGGACCTCAGAGACTAATCTACATAGATGAGACCTATTTTAAAATTAACTAATGAACCTCCGGATAGAAAAGGGAGAAATGGTATTACAGGGAAAGATCAAGAAGTTGATTACCGAACTCATGAACCTTAGAGAAACAATAACGAATTGGGACTCAATTTGATACATTTGAATTCTTTTTCAATAATTTAAGAGTGTACCTCGACGGTAGACTAGCTCATATTATATTTAAAAAATGTGAAGGTAAGCAATTTAGAAAAATTATTCTCCACTTTCGAATTACACAAATAAATTTTTAGTAGCAAGTTCAAAAACCAACTAATCACGTTTAAACTATAAAAGTTTTAAATACTCAGACAAATTTGAATTCAAAAGTCGATTATATCCTTTATCTAAAATTATCTTGATAAAGTAAGTATATTCTTCATCAAATAAGGTAAGGAAAGGAAGCATGTTCGTTGCCAACCCTAATATAATATAAAATTTAGTAATATGGGGATTTAATATTTCCGGTGCCAGTGCTGATGCTGGATCGGCAATTACCACCAAACCCTCCAACCGAATCGAATCCAAATCCAAACCCTCGAAACCGAATCGAAATCCCATCACGTCGTCCTCGACCAATGCTGTCCTTCCTCTGTCCTTTCTCCCTCCGCTTCCTCCGCTGCTGACTTCGCCGGATCCCGCTGCTGTCCCACGCCTAGGCGCCGCTTGTTCTCGTCGCTGTACTGCCGCCGGAGGTTACCGCGGCCCGCATACCCCTCCTCGTATCTATTGTTTCCTCGATCCGTGAGTCACTGCGTTCCTAGTTCTCCCTCTCCCTCTCCCGCTCAAAGTCTCTTTTTTTTTCTCCCTCTTCTGTCGGTCCTCGTATTTGAGTAGGGCTGCGGAGTCGGCCGCTAGGGTTTGTTCATATGTCCGGTATCGAGGTGGATTGGCCGCGGTACTTGCCGGTCTTTTTTATTTAGAAGCAAAATTTTGTGTTTGACAGCTTGGTCTAGGGTTTCGCGTCTCGTTGTTATTTAAACGGCGTTGCTCGGTGCCAAAGGTTCCCTTTTTATTTAGTGCAAAAGGAAATCACGAGCAAGGAAGAGGAAATAAATCTACTTTTGTTTCACCTCGTTTTGATTTGCAGGCTCATTTGGAGTTTCTTTTATAGCTTCGGGAGTGGTCTCTTCCCTTCGGAAGATGGTGGACTCGGTGGACGTGGTGTTGGAATTTCTAAGGAAGAATCGGTTTACCAATGCAGAGGCTGCTTTGCGGGGGGAGCTGAATGCGCGGCCAGACTTGAATGGGTTCCTTCAAAAACATCTTTGCGTGGAAAAAGAAGAAGCGGGAAGAAATGCTGGAGAAGTTGGTAGTGCTAGGCAGCAAAACTCAAACACTCATCGCCCGGAGACCTCGAAGGAGTACATTGTCAAGGAAATTGAAGTAGGAGGGTCTGGTAATGGATTCAACAATAAGAAAGGTCGTGGTTTTGGTCAGGATAGGGACAGTGACTCTGTAGATCTTTATCCTTTGAATTTTGGTTCCGGTGCTAGTAATTCTGACTTACTTTCTAAAGACTCCGGTGCAATTGTCAACAATTTTGCTGACCTCTTGATAACAGAAGAACCCAAGCATCGGCGCATTACTTTTGTGCCTGAGAAAAGAGATCGTGCTGTTGGTACCGAACCTGATCAGCTAGCAGAGCTGCGAACTTCTTATGCCAAGGACAGAGATAAAGCTGTGCTTGAAGTGAAGCCTGAGATCAGCCAGCCTAGTGATTATAAGGACAAAAATGCTTATTCTCAAGACCATTTTGTCAATGACCTTTGGGTGAAAGCTGAAGATTCATTCAAGGGATGCTCTGTGAAGACAGTTTTTCCATTTCTGACGGACACAGCCTCATCCAGTTGTAGTGGTCTTCCTAATGAAAAAAATGAGTTTAAGCATAAAGATGGTAGCAACATTGAATCAAGAAAAGAACAACTAGACGAGTTCGGCAGATCTTACTTCTTGGTTAAGTCCCAAGAAAATGCTGTAACTAATGGTTGTAAGAGTTTTGATTTACCAGCTATCCGTGAGAATCACCGGGATGAATTACCTAAGTTGCCTCCTGTAAGACTTAAGTCCGAAGACAAGTTACTCAGTACTCAGTTGGTGGAAAAGGCTGGTCAGCATGGATCAGGAATGAAGATATCGGATGCTGACAGTACTTTTATGATAGGATCCTTCCTTGATGTACCTGTTGGGCAGGAGATCAATTCGTCAGGTATGCTATAAGTGAGTGGTTAGTGGGGGTTATAGTTATGGATTTTAACTGTTAAATTTAGCTTAGTAAATCAATATATAACCAGTCTCTTAGTGATGGATCATGACATGATCATTGCATTTTCATTTAAACTCGACTTGTATGAAACTATAAGTTCTCAATTCATTTAATAAATTTTATTACCAGTGTTCTAAGTAATAGGAAATCTGATATGATGTTTCTAATGATTTGTAAGAACAGAATTAAACCTAATTTGCTTAGTAAAGCTACACAAAATTTAAGACCAATTAATGTATTTGATGGTTGAATTTGGGACTTCCATTTGTCTACTGATTTCATTTGAAAATTTTTTCTGTTTAATTATTCATAATATTGCCACCATAACTGTGCAAGGAATTGTGTGGTCAGTCTATGAATTGACTATGTATATTATCACAGCTGAATTTTTTTGCCTGGTTCTAAGACTTGAGTATGATCATGTCATGTACTTGCTAGTTTTCTCTCTGGATAATGAACCTATATTTCAGACAAGCCACTGGATCAATGGCTTTTGATTTAAGTAGTGGCTGCTTAAGAAATATTTGACTGTCAAAGATTATTGTTTATGCATGTCAATATGTCATATTTCCTTCACTTTATTTAGTCGACATAGGTTTCTCTAGGCTAGTCTATTTCTAAATGTATACTTTCACTGCCTTTGAAACCATGCCGATTGCTGGTAGTACTTCGGTGGGCTATTGTTCATTTAATTCTTAAGAGTACATCTAATGCATGTACCTCAACTATTTACTTGAAATTCATAAAACCATCTCTTTAGCCAATTGTTCCAGCCTTCCAGGCACTCCATTATTAATCAGAAATCTGTAAGCTTTGGCCAACTTCAAGCATACTACTTGTACCAAGTTTGGGAACTTCACGGATGGCCCAGACTCCAATTATATGTCGTACAACCTTTTGAAGCAATAAATTTGGCTTCTCCAACAGAAAATGCCTTTTTACTGTGATATTTTCCTACGTTGTTCACTATTTGGTATACCCAATCACATCGTTATATACATATATAGTCCCACGAATTTCTAGATCCTGTTTTTTTTATTCATACTTTTTTGTTCTATTGAATTTGGATTCATTGGTGAGATATACTGGTTTAGCTGAAATTTTAACCTTATTCTTTTAAGTTTGCCCTGGGGTTTGTGTTCGACTAAGTATCTGTTCACCCTGGATTTAACTATATCTTCAATGTTTGCCTGCTAGTGTCTGTCATTGTCCATGCTCGAAGGTCTGTTCTTAGCCTATGTCCTACAGAATGCAGTTGATGTATACATGTATCTGCATTCTTTTCTGCACCATAAGCCAATGTTTTGTAAGCTGTGAGATTTTAATACAGGTGGCAGGCGAACAATTGGAAGTAGTTGGCTTTCTGTAAGTCAAGGAATTGCTGAGGATACTTCTGATTTAGTATCTGGTATTGTAACCTTTGGTGATGAATCTATTGACTATCCAAACGAGTATTGGGATTCTGACGAGTATGAAGATGATGATGATATAGGCTACATGAGACAACCAATTGAAGATGAAACCTGGTTTCTGGCACATGAAATCGACTATCCAAGTGATAATGAGAAAGGACCACATCATGGGAGTATGCTTGATCATCGGGACCAGGCACCAAGGAAAGATGAAGATGATGACCAGTCTTATGCCGAGGAGGATTCCTATTTGTCAGGAGATCAGTATTTCCTAACTAAGAATGTTGAACAGGTTGCTATTTTGAAGGGACCATTGGGACATAAGATGCCAGGAGTATTTGGGAGAACAAATGAGAATGATCTAATAGATCACTACGATGGGAAGTTAATGGATGCTGAAGAACTAAGCTTGATGCATTCAGAACATGTTTGGCAAGGTTTTGTCACACAAAATAATGAACTAATGATGTTAGGGGATGACCCAAACTCAATTGAGGGTGGGCGAAGCCACCAGAGAAACTCTCTTATAGAAGATGATCAACATGGTTCAGTCAGGTCAGTTGGCGTGGGCATTAATAGTGATGCTGCTGATATGGGCAGTGAAGTTCGGGAGAGCTTGGTTGGAGGAAGCAGTGAAGGGGACATGGAATTCTTTCCTGATCATAATGTTACAGAGTTTGGTATAAGACATCCTCAAAGTGGTACAACCAGTAGTGATTTGAACAAGTCAAAGAAGGAAAAGATAAAGGAAAATAAACGAGATAGCTACATTTTGCCATATAAAAAGGATTTAAGCCTGCCAGGAGTGAGTGCTGATGGTGCCTTCTCTTTCCAGCCTTATAAAACCACAAGTATGTTGGAGGTTGATTCTAACAAAACACTATGTTCGGGAAAATCTGGTGATGCAGTTAATACTTTTGATGAGTGTGCAAATGGTCTAGTTTCAGAGGATACCCTTGCTACTTGGAGGAGAAAAAGCAGTGATTCATCTCCTGTAAAGAGCTCCAGAGATGGGAAGACGTCTGATGCCATCAGATCACGGAACTCAAGTGCATCATCAGCATCAGATTATGGTTATGATGAAACAGACAGTATCAGGAAAAGGCACTGTGAAGCAAATGAGATAAAGGAAGAAGATCCTGGAGCAGCGTTAGAAGATGAAGAAGTAGCTGCACTGCAAGAACAATTAAGACAGATAAAAGCTCAGGAGGAAGAATTTGAGACTTTCTATCTTAAGATAGTTCATAGGAAAAACAGGCATGCTTATCCTCAACATTGTTCTTTGCAATATTCTGATTGAATGATAAATCATTCATATTTGTTCCTCTTTCCTCAATCTATTCGTGCTAATGATCCACAACTAACTGCTTACAAAAACACTGTTATGTTCTAACTTTCAGTTTTTCCTGTTCATGTCACTTACAGAACTGGCTTTGAAGAGGACAAAAATTTTCATGTGGTTCTGAATTCTGTTATTGCTGGACGTTATCATGTAACTGAATACTTGGGTTCTGCTGCATTTAGCAAAGCTATTCAGGCACATGATTTGCATACTGGCATGGATGTCTGTGTTAAAATTATCAAGAATAACAAAGATTTCTTTGATCAGAGCCTTGATGAAATCAAGCTTCTGAAATTTGTTAACAAGCATGACCCTGCTGACAAGTATCATATTTTACGTCTCTATGATTATTTCTATTATCAGGTGAGTATATACTTACATTTTGATCATTCGTTATTCTTATTCTTATTCATTTTTTGCCCATTTACTTTGTTTCCTTATTTTTATACAAAAGATTAGTTAAATTCAAAATAGTTCTTATCTTATCTATGAACGCTTGAATTGCTTTGAAAGAGAAATTTCCGAAAAAGCTCAGCATGAACAAAAAGGTGCTAGGGAAAATTCAAAATTATGAATAATGTATTATAGGATTAGTAATTTAAAATGAAGGTCCTTAAGGCCTAATTCTGATTTGAAATGGCTAGTTCTCCAGGAAATGAAATAATATCTTGACAAGTATTTGATTACATTGCTGTCTTGTTAGTTGTATATCTCTGCATGCACCAGGACCTTGGAAATTTCTTAATGGTTAGGCTACCTGTTTGGCATTTGCAGCACTCATGCATTTACCTGTAGGAGAAAAAGAAAAAAAAAAAGAAAAAAAATGGGTACCGAAGGATTACATGTCCCAAAGAATTATTATTATATGGATTTAAGAGCAAGGATGAGAGTATTCAAGTCTAATAGGTGTGCATATCTCATCGTGCTGTAAAGTTGAAGTATATAGACATTTTTCTAAATTTGAGAGAGATCTGTCACCAACACGAGCACAAAACCCAACGGCAAATAATTTAGACTCAGAATTTAAGTATGTTCATTATTAATTTTTCATTGTTCTACAAATCTTGGAATGCATAATGCCCTAACTAGTAAACTATCCTTTCTCACAACGATAAACACACCTTTCCTTTCATCATTCAACTATTTGTGAGAATTAGGAAGTCATTATAATGGAATTAGCTTAAGATGATTTCATGCAATAACTTTGGTTTGCTTTTGCTTTATTCCCATAGCTATTCCGTTGTTTCTGATTGATAATTTTGACACGTGTAGGAACACTTGTTGATAGTTTGTGAACTTCTCAAAGCCAACTTATATGAATTCCACAAGTTCAATAGAGAATCTGGAGGCGAGGTTTATTTTACAATGCCTAGGCTTCAGGTTACATGCTCCATGCCATTGCCCATGCCTCATGATTTTGCTTGTTATTTGCTAGAAGTTTTAGCTTATGATTTACATAAATTTTTTTGCAGTCCATTACAATTCAATGCCTCGAGGCACTTCAGTTTTTGCATGGCCTTGGGCTTATTCATTGTGACTTGAAGCCAGAAAATATATTGGTGAAGAGCTACAGTAGGTGTGAAGTTAAGGTCATTGATCTTGGCAGTAGTTGTTTTGAAACAGATAATTTATGTTCCTATGTACAATCACGATCATATCGTGCACCTGAGGTTATTCTAGGTCTCCCATATGATAAAAAGATAGACATATGGTCGCTTGGATGCATCTTGGCCGAACTTTGCACTGGAAATGTAAGTTTCATGATTCAAAAAAATGGTATACAACATTTCTATTTTTTTGTGCTTCTTATCTGTCCAATCAATTCCATATCATAAGGATAAATCATGTGGTCAAATTCGAGATACTGTTTTTATCTTCTATTTTTTTGCCTTCTCCTAGTATTAATCTTTTCTTAAGATTATATTAACAGATTGTGCTATTTTTTCAAGATGCCATTATTCATAACAACAATGCTCTTCTACTTTGTCATTCAATGAATCCCTACTTCTGCAGGTTCTCTTCCAAAATGACTCTCCTGCAACGTTACTAGCGCGTGTTATTGGCATCATTGGTCCCATTGATCAAGGAATGCTCGCGAAGGGACATGATACGTACAAATATTTTACAAAGAACCACATGTTATACGAGAAGAACCAGGTTTGAGCCTCCGATATTTAATCTATGTTAAAAACAACTTTCCAATCTTGTTCTGTCTTTCTATAAATTTGTAAGGATGCATTTTAAATTACAACAAAAGTCATATCATTTATATGATTATCAGAAAGAACAAATAAATGACCCATGCTTTTTGCAAAAATTGGAGTTGTGCCATTAACTAATTCTATATCCTTTCTATTCTCGCCTTTTGCCATGCTTATTTTTTGCTACTATTCGTAGACACATAATTAGATGCTATTGCATTATCTTATTGTGGCTAAGGTGGCTAGTACCCTCTTGAATGCTCCTTCTCAAATAAAATAAAAAATCTGAAGCATGGAAGAGAAGTGTTGCTCGAATGCCTTGATCCTCAATTACATTTTCTTTTCAGGAAACCAACAGGCTAGAATATTTGATCCCAAAGAAAACATCACTACGACACCGGCTGCCGATGGGTGATCAAGGCTTCATTGATTTTGTCACACACCTCCTCGAAGTGAACCCAAGGAAGCGATCAAGTGCTTCGGAGGCACTTAACCATCCATGGCTTTCATATCCTTACGAACCAATATCATCTTGAGATATCCATGATGGACGCTGCATTATCAGTTAGTCTCGGAGAAAATTCTCATCGGTATTATCCTCCGCTGCATGGAAATGTCGTCGCAGCAGATCTTTCACGTGCAAAGCAGAGGAGCTCACCACAAGCTACTCAGGCAAGCCTAGGTGGCGGAAGTTCGATATCTAATTTCATTTTTTTTTTGTGCTTAGTTTTTTATGTGACATTAGGATCCGACTCTTCTTCGCAGTGGAGTCTTGTTGTAATCACTCACTTCTTTTATCATTTGCGTTCGAGTCAAAGGGTGTAGTTGGGCTGCACTCTATTATGCCCTTACGTCCAGGTCCTGTTGTACATACATGATGTGATTATTATTGAGGCCTATGAAAATTTTTGCCCTTTTAAAGTTTTGACTGCATTTCTGCAAGCATGTTATGCAACTTTTGTTTAGTATTTGCTGCACAATCTGTACACTTTATACTTGGTTCTTGTTTTAGCTCGCTTATCTTTGGCTTATCTTTGGATTGTCGTCTGTAGAACTGTTCTATGCAAAAATGTTCATTTGGAAACTATCTTCTCTTTAAAGGGTTTTAGCATTTTATGAAACATAAACTTGTGGCTGATGGGGAAAAAATAGTTTGCGAATCAAATGTTGAATTTTAAGGGGAAATTTAAGTTCAAGTGAGCTTGTTCACCATCCTTAACACAAGGCATTCTGCGAGTTGTCTCCGCATCTTCTTGGATTAGGTGAGTTCCAGCAGAGCCTCATTGGGAAGAAGGTGACGAAAAAACCACATTGAAGGTCGCTACGGCAGAGAACTACTATGTCGATAAAATGATGCCTGAGTACATGGTATGTTACAAACATAATGTGAACATTGCAAAACAGATATTTATCACAAAGAAAAAGATTAAAAATATGGTTGTCACTTTGTTTTTATCAATTAAAAAAAATTATTTTACCCTCACAAAGTAAAATTTATCTTTTATTTATAGCTTTTACATATATAAATCTACTAGCAACATCTATTCCATATGACTGATATCGCAAAGTATCAGAACATCTAGTTAATGAGTTTCATTTAACAAAAAAGATCGAAGGGCCCTGCGGCTAAGAAACTAAAAGGAAGGTATTACAAACTTAAATTTTGGTTTCTGGAAACTGCATGTGTTCTTAGGCATTTGATCTTGTTGCTCAAGAAGGGAGTCTCTTATCTCTGGTGCCAGTTTAGAATGTTTTTTTAGAAGCGAAAGAAGGCCGAAAGATCATTTGAGTTCATTCCCGCCGTACTTCCTGAAACCAAGCTTCAATGAAGATATCGAATTAGTGAGAAAGAAACAAAGAGGGTGATTACTGTGAGAACCAGTAGTAAGTCATTCATTTGTCTACATTTCCATCTACTAACAAATTAAGATGGTAATTTATGGATGTACTTGCAGATGTTGAAAGAAAACATGTGAAATGAATAACAAATGACACAAACCTGAGAGTTTAAGTGAAAGGTGGAGACTCAGGTTCAGAACTTGTAATGGATGTGAACAAAGATGTAGTATCCTCCCTTGACATCGGAGCGAAATTCAATGATGTGCTGGACAGATTCTGTATTTCCTTGGAGTATGCATTAGAATCGCGAGAACAGGAACGGAGAAGAAACAACTCGGGGCTTGCACTGTTCATGGAGCCATTTGCATTTGGCTTCCCTCTAAAATTGGTGTTCCTTCTTGGACTCCATTTGGACCCATAAACTGTCTCCTTCCCTTTGAGGAACATGTTTTGAAGTTTTCTCTGCTCCTGTTAGAAAATCAGTATTGCAAATAAAACAAAAGACTCCGAAGGGAGGGAAAAAAGGATATAAGAGATGACACATACTCGATATCGCCTTTTCAATTCTTCCTTCTGTTGCCTCAATAGTTTATACTCTTCCAATATGGATACCAGTGAAACCTAAACAATTAACAGCAGATAAATCACCAGATACTCCATAACTCGCAGACAATGAATTGAGATTTTCTTGTACCCCATCATACAATAAAGGCATCTGTCTTTCCTTCTCCCAGACAAATATCTTGTTCATCAATTTGTCCACCATATCTGGAAACAGTACTAAACAATTCAATCAAAAGATATAAGAAAATGATAATGCATCAATCCTATGAAGGTCTACCTGGAATTTTACTGACAATCGCTCGTGCCTTCTCTGCACGTTTTAGATTCAAGTGGAAACCTCTTCCAGCAATGTACTTGTTTGGATCCTGCAATGCACTTGAACTTGGTCACAGCTGAGAAATAGATGAAGTGAAGGTTTTCGAGATGCATGCAACACAAGATCTAAAACTAAAGAGCATTTGACAATCCAATTATAGCAATCGAAATTAATCTACCTGGTCATAGTCTTCGAGCCAGTTCTCTTCAGTACATGCCACAAGCCATTTGTTTACTCTATCTGTGATTTCTTTCCTGACAATGGTTTCCGCTTTAGCTTTAGAAATTTGCATCTCTATGCTTGCAAGAAGTTCAGAAGAATTTACAACGCCTGGACACCAACAAGAATTGAGACAAGTGACATGATGCCATATGTTGTTTATCACTCTCAGCACAGCTTCGAATATGTGTGCCATACACTTACCTGAATCTATCAGTGAACTGACATTCTCTGGTGCTGTACTCGTATCAGGTTTGATATGTGTATTTTTGCATATCTCTTCTAGTTCTGTCCTTCTAATCAGAACAAGTTCCCTCATTCTAGTCGCTTTAAGTTTTATGAGCCTCTCAACTTCACCTTCCATCTGTTAAGACTTATACTTTAGGTTTCGTTTGATATTAACAGTCAGTAGAGATCTAACAAATCTAACCTTCTCAATTGTTTCAAGCGAGTAGGCGCCTGAGCATCCAATGTCATGTTCAAGTGTTCCCACAATGCTTATTGTTTCCCTATAGTATTTCTTCTGTTCATCAGGTGTCTCCATCAGATTCCACAGATCCAGAAGAGATTCCGCTGCTTGTAATAGCTACAAATCGTAGATGTCGTATCAAACAATTTTAACAAGAGATGTTGAAAGTTATACATGTAGGTCGTAATCAACCTTCTCCTTTCGTATCTTCTTCTCAGTTTCTAGCTTCTGGACAGTTTGAGACAGCCCCTCAAGTGTGGAATCACTAATGTTTGTGGCATGTTTTCCACCATTATCATGCAAGCTAGGGTGCACCGAGTCGACTGTCTTTCGAAAATCCACTTCAAGGAGACCGCATAAAGAGTAAATCTCATTTACAAACTCCAAAACTTTCTGAAGGCGGTCAGACTGAAGAAGAAGAGTTTTTGGTCAGATCAATTTTTTTTTTTAATGCAAACCCATATTAGTTATTAAGCTACTGCAATAGAATTCACATTATGCCACAAGTCTACAATACTAACTCTTCACTTTGATACAATAATCTGCTTGTGACACTCAGAAATATCAAACAAAAAGACCTGTAGTAGATCCATAGAAGTATACAATCATGCGAAAGTAACCTTAAAGCATAGTTATATGAAGAAGTTGTAGCTTTCTTCTTACATTCTTCGATTTCTCAACTTATAAGTACAATCCGTACTCGTAGATCTGAATGTAATATCTAATGATTAATGTCTGATAAAATGTGTTTTCGATGAACTAAAGACTTTTAAATCTAAGGATGAATCACCCGGTAGATGCTAAACATATGCTGAGTGTAGAAAACCAGTTAGACTAACTATAGTTGGATGAGCAAGAAACATACCTTATCCTTCTGGAGGCCCTTTAGTTGCAACTGATATTCGGTGAGTTTTCGAACCGATAAGTCATCTTGTTCGATCTTAACATCATTAGTCGGAGGATGAGGGCAACTGAATCCTTCTATCTCTGTTTTAATCTTCACAATCTGTGAAAGCACTTCTGCAAATTGTCTCAGCCGTTCCTCTCTCATTTCCCTCAAATTTTCCAAAAGAGGGTCGACTGAAGCAAGCTGTTCCTTCAGGGACAACTTCTCCATCTACACAAAAACAGTCAACCGCTATGAATTTAAGCAGTCTTAAATTACAGAATAACATGTTCTTAAACTGATGCCAGAAGTTTTTTTTTTCTTCTTCAAAGTCATAGATAAATCTCTAGCTATTGTACATGTAAAGAAAGGAGCAGTAAAATTCTCATATTGAACAACAATGGTGGCAATTTTACTAAAAAAGTGGTATGGCACCTTGCGCTGGAGATTGCGTTCATCAAGAACAGCCACAAGAGAAGCAACCTCTGCTTCTTTGGCCGCCACTGACTGGTGAAGGAAAGCCCTAGCTCTGCTAGCTTCTTCGATCTTCTTCTGGTATATTTTCCTGCACTCCCTCTCCAATTCCAACACCATGCTGTCCATGTCCTCTTCGCTTTCCCCGATCTCTGTCCATATTTGCTGTTCCACCCAATTGGCATGAACATTGGCAGACCAGGAAAACCCTAAATTTACAATCTTCGCCAACGTGAAGGTGCAAGAGAACGAACCTGAAGCTCTCTGATGGAATCGCCAAAGCCGGTGGAACCCTCCGCCTCTAACCCTAACCCTAGAGTCGCCATGCCGCCTTCCCTTCCTTGCGCCTCAATTAGTGACCAGAACACCAACTTTCCTCCTCTCTCGTTGCTTCCCCGGGCAGAGACGCGATCGAACTCGCCGCTTGCGCAGAAAGGAACAACTTTTCCGCTTCCCTTCGCCTTGCCTTGCAAGTTTGCTTGCGAATGCCCGAACTGGAATGGTCGCCAGGAGAAAGCAACCGAGATTTTGCTGAGATTGAAGCAAAAAAAGGGGGGGATCTTTATAGCTGCATCCTGCAGTTTAACGTAGTTTATGCTTCTTTGGTTGGTCAAATTCTGTAACAGGAGCAGCAGCGAAGATATTGTTGTCGATCAAGGATTGCGCAGTTTGAAGATGGAGCAATTAAGGATCGTAAGGTATTTTATTTTACTGAAATACGCTGCAGTTAGAAATGCCTGGGGTGGATGGATATGATCGATGACACTCCAACCGCCGGCAGAGGCGGTGGAGCTTTCACGTCGACGAGTCATATCACCGGCGGCCATCGGAAAGCTAATCCTCCTCTGCATTTGTTTGGTTGCGCCGTATTTTAGTGGACTCCGGCCATCGGTCGTTGAGTAATCATCTCAGCGTCGACAGCATGCGAACCATGCAACCATACTTTCTTATGGCCAAAGATAGAAAATATTTTCCATAAAAAAATCATTCTATTCTAAAAAAAATAATAATATTTTTTTTATAAAAAAGAAGATAAGTTTTAGAATGTAAAATAAAGGGGGAAAAATAATACGATGAACTTAATTTTGCAATAAAAATAGGACTCAGGTTTAATTTAATAGGCAATAATTTAATTTAATTTAATTAAAATGTGAATCAGGTTTGGGTTTTTTAAATTAATCGGTCGGTTCCAAGTGGACGGCGAGTGGCGATGGAGATTGGGCGAGGCAGCCTGATCTTCAAATCCGGCTGACGTGGTTGTTTTTCCGTTCGAAGGAGAGTAGTACGTCAGCGTCACAGTGGTTTAACAACTCCAATTCAGACGGCATTTTTTCACCGCCGTTCAGAGTTTCTTTTGGCCCCGCCCAGCATTGTGATTGGGTAGAACACTTAACAGCCTTGCTTTAAACTTTTCAATTGTTTTTTGTTTATCATTTTATTTTATTAGAATTGCTGATGACTAATGAACATTTTGTGCTTGGCAATGTCAATTTAATCTTGCTTAGACCATCCAAAGAAGCTAGCCATTGAAAACCAACGGGGTCGAGTTTCCTGTGTACCGTGGTAACTAGTCCAGGTTCAGAGGCATTTTAAGTATATGACTCAAGTCTGAAGAGAGCCTACAAAAGTTAGATGCTTTTGGTCTAACGTATGCCAAAAACTGCGAAGATAATTGCTTACCAATTCTTCTGTCGCCCTCTACATTTGGTTCAAAAGTCCTATGTAGTTTTCTGATTTATCTTATGAAGGCTCAAAACAAAGAGTCTTCTCCCTCTGCTTATTTCTACTTTGCAAAACTTTCAGAAAGATTGTCATCAACCTTTTCAACAGAATGATGGTGTTCTTGGTTACGAGCAACAGCAGAAGTGTCCCAGCACCACCCATCGCCATTGCACTCGGGAACAGGCTCAGACAAATCAGTGGTAATACTTGGGGCAGAATCAGAAGCATTACTATTAGAAGTTGGCTTCTCAGATCCAATGTCGTAGATGGTTTCGACAGAAATCGGTGTTCCTTGTTGCTGCTGGGTTGGGTATATATGAACAGATTCTGGGGGAAGGAAGACTCCAGTGCCAGGAACAGGAGGTCGAGGCCCAGTTGCATTTATTGAAGTCGCTGCCGCCCACCCAACAGTTGTAGGAGGCCCTGATGGCAGAGCTGGAGAAGCCACCATGGGAGCTGCTGCAAAGCGTGGTTGGACACCATTTGAAGATTGCATAATTTGTGGGGCTTGCTGAGCATGTAGAATGCCATTGGCAGGCATGATCCCATATGGTTTTCGAGCTGATGGATACCGGGAGAAGCTTGAAGGCCTTGCTGGTGTTGGGATTGAGAGTGGATTTGCAGCAGAAGAACTGAAGAACGTGCCTTCTGATGGAAGAAGAGTTTTCTTTGGACGGTACTTTCCGAAGGTTAGTAGTATCAGTGTCTTGCGAAGGGAGGGGATAGCATGTTTTGCCAGATCTGCACTTTTCCCTTGCATGACAAGAAGAGACCTGGAATAGATCAAAGAGAACTATCATAGATGACACGGGCATTGCTAAAACATGGCCTTGAGTTTGGAACTTGGTGAAGTATAAACATACCCTGCAATTACAGGAAGTTTCAGAGAACCATCGTAATCTCCTTTGTGAGTGGATCCCACTGCTCTACCACACACAACATCACAATCGGTCAAGAATAAATTACAAACTGGCCTACCAAACCAAGATGGCCATGTATGAGGCTGTGAATGATCCCCCTTCACATGAGAACAAAAGTCAGCCAAGAACATCAGGAGCCCTCACAGATTCACACATGTAAAGAGATTCCTTACCTCGTTGAAAAAGTCAATCATGCAAAAATCAGGTTTGACCGGCAAAACTTGCTGCTCAAACAAGCAGTCGAAGATACTATGAAGTAAGCTAGGAATGGCCTCTATCTTCCTCTCTAAAATATTGTATTCAAGTTGGCAAAGGATATGTATAAATTCAAAGAAAATAAATCGGGCAAGTAGCAAATACCTTTATAGGTCAGAGTTCTATGTTCATCTTCTATATGTCCTTCATTAGTGGGTATGCCTAGCTGAATCATCTCTCTTCCATGTCCTTTTGTTGGTCTTTTCAGGGTAACAAGTGTTTGTCCTGCTTTACATCGGAAGGATGTTAAAGATAAAAGCTAATAATACGACTATGTAAATCTTAAAGGAAAAAAAATAGTTCAGTGGATTAACAATAATCTACAATGGATCTATCATGAAACAATTTCTCACTACAAAAACCTTTAACTAGTGCCTTCAATTAGAATATCACTAGAATATCAATCATGGAAAGACGTAATTCTGATTAGTTTAACTAATTGTTTGAGGATCTAGAATGTCATGCATAAGAATATACCTATAAATAATTCCCGAATGATGATTTTATTAATAATAACTATAAATTTAAAATTGTGTATCCTGTAAAAAAGGAGATGGATTATATCAATGCTTGCCTGAAAGTTCTCCTCTGTGGCCAGCAGCTCTCATTTCATTTGCTAATGAAACAAGTTTAGTGACCTCTGAGCTATCCAGAAAATTTTCATAAAGTTTAAGCCCTTCAACGACATTGACCTACAAGTTGTATAATGGAAATTAATAACCAAGTTGTATAATAAAGCTAAAAGATTAAATTTCAATCTAACAATCATAAGATGCAATTACAGCAATGTTTTTGTTTTACTTATTATATAAAACTTACCATCATGCCATCACATGTTTCTTTGGCCACAAATTCTTTTGGAGATGGTATTACTTTTTGCTTTGAGGTCATAACTGTGTTATCTGTAGCAGCATCATTTCAAGTCTCCGAACATTTAAACCAATGTAAAAGAAATAGTAAAGTAAGGTAAAGAACCAAGTGCTCACATTGCTAGGCATAATACTAATACGTAATGATTGAATATTGGACATCAAACAAAAGGAAACAGATATTAACCGTCAGGAATAGGTAAAATCTTCCATATGCAGATAAACCAGCACATGCCCAACAAGGTAAGCCAGTTTTTTTGGTCTGACCACTAAAGTGTCCCGGCACCATATTAGATATGAGACAATCCTCATTCAGAGGAGCACCTTCCCAATAGTTTTGTTAATGGACTCAAACCCCTTTGGCTAAAAACCCTTAAGCAATTGTTGGTAAACAAACTAAGGCTATTTGATGATTAATTTATTAGTATATGTTCAGAATTTCACAAAGTTTGAGCTATTAGTGAAACAAATTTATATATTTAGATGGTTAACACTACCATCATGTGTGGGCAGCATACTTAGTTGATTGATCCCAACTTCCCAACGCATGAACTGATTAGATTAAATTGTTTTTTTTACACAGATGAGATTCAAATCCCTGCCTCCCCACTTATCTCAAAACTTAAGCTAATAGTAAAGGTATCAATTTATATATTTATACTGTTAACAATATAGATGGGATCACTAGATAATTGAAGCATGCATAAAAATCTTATTACAAATGGTTCGTGAATGTTTGATTATAAAACTATGATGGAGTTTGAAAGTATTGTACAACTAACAAAATGACTAGTAGCTAAGACCTTGTTAATAAAATTTCAGATATTCCATATTAATGTTCTGGAGAAAGGTGAGTTTGTTACAAGGATGCTTGGCCTATATGTGTGTGTAATCCCTATCAATTTTCAATGATAATAACCAAGGCTTCCTTAAAATTGTATTTATAAAATGTGTGATTAGAACTTCCCAAAAATTCAATTTAGATAATGTAAAATTAGCTGAACTTGTTACCAAGAACTCTAAAGGATAAGGGTGTCACATGCCATTTCCAAGATGCTGTTTTTTTTTTTTGTTGCACATAGTTTTTGCCATTATTAGAGAGTGAAAATCCATACCTCCACTGTCTGAGGTTTGATTACCACACCCAGAAGCAGCTTCCAACTCGATAACACAGGTCTCAGCTGGATTACTTCCATCCTTCATGCAACAACTTTCCGCCAGGCTATGTGAGTTTCCTGAATGCATTTAATTGTGAATCAGATCATAGTTATCCTTGAGCATTCATAAGTATACGAGTCTTATAACAAAGGCAAAATCCAAATGAATGTTTCTTGCATAAAACGATCATTTCAGTCATTGTTAGTCATTAATGAAAACCGTTGCTATGGCTTATAGTTTGATTGTGTAAGCTGGAGTAAATGCGCTATGCAGTAGCAGGGAAAAAAGAGTGAACTTCCATATATCTGCTATTCGATTATACATTACTATCACAACAGACTCGTGAACTGAAATCAGAAGCTCACCATCCTTCCCAGCAACAGGGAAACAATTCGTAGCACATGACATCTGCACATTGTTCTGGTTCACGTTCTTGCTGTGGTCTAATTTATCCACCATTTGCTCCACAGTTCCACTCTCAGACACAGCCGTGCCGGAAGCAGGAGACACACGACTCTCTCGAACCCCATCAGATCGATGCCCATACCTATGCCCAAATCCGGATTTCCTCCCGTCCTTTTGGCCATACGAATGCCTCTGCCTCTGCTTCAGCTGCCTCAAGTCCATCACATGCTGCAGGGCGTATCCCACATCAGTAACAGGGAAAAACTGCTGCATGTGGAGAAAGTTTGTCCAGTAGAACCGCCGTTGGTGGATGCACGCAACAACGTGGTCGTACTCCCCTAACTCGCCAGTGGCCCTGATGTGATCCATCAACACATCGATGATCGCGTTAGCCGCAGCGAACTCTCCCCGCAGCCACGAGATGAGCCCGTCCCTCTCGTCCACAAACCACTGCTGCGGCACCTCGCTCCCGCGGCCGCCGTTCAGCGGGAACTGCATTGGTTCCACCGACACCACCATCGAGTTACCCGACAACGCCGCCATCTCCAAGCCCTCTAATTCAAGCACATAACCAAAGATCCAACCCCTTGACCTCGAAAATCAAGAGAAAAATCTCGTCCAAAGAAGTATACCGAGCAAAAATCTAGAAGAAAAAATCGAACACAAGCTCCGATCCTGGCAACAAACAGATCGGAGGGGAGAATAAAAAATAATGCAGCTAAAAACAGCGCAATTAACCTCGATCAGGACAGAAAAAATACGAAATCATCAGTTGAAAATAAATTTCTAGACCGCATAAGATCGGAGAAAAGGGAAACGATCCGAAGATACAACGAATTCGAGCAGAGATCGAGATCTGGATACTGGACGGAAGGGAGGCAAGTAGGGTTTCAGAAGCAATGGCGGTGGCTTGCGGTGCACGCTCTCTCTCTCTCTCTCTTGTAGAAGCGCACTGCGAACTGCGTTCCTTCGCTGCCCTGAAAAAGAGAATGGCTGACGTCACCCACTCAAATCTGTGAGATGACGTCAGCATACGATTTTCACGGTCTCCCTTGCTGGTGCCCTTACGGACCGGGTTGCCTCACGACTTACGCCATGAAACCCTTCTTTAGACCAATCCAAGCCATTTTCGCTCGTATTAATCCTATTAGCTCCCTCATAAGAAATAATTCGTCGTCACTGATCGAAATTAAGTGAAGATTGAGGATTCCCAGCCCGTAAAAAAAAGAAACGGTTGTCCATCTCTCCGCCTTTGTTATTTTTGCTGGTCCAGCCAAACTTACCGCGTCCCTGATGACACGACTTACGTCCCGAACGACATCTTCCCCTCTGAGCGAGACGTTTCAACTAACTGCTTGCCCAGTCCTCACGACTTGCGTCACGAATCGATGAAGCGATATCGCATTGGGGGGGGGGGCCCGCACCGGAGCCGTCGACGTCGGTCAAAGCGATCGAACGGACCGGAGTCGCGTCTTTTCCCGAGCTCTGGAGTTAACGCTGCCAGCGGTTAACCGGACCGACGAGGGTGTTTCTAACCCAACCCACATGCCACGGCAGTCGACGAACAATGTTCTTCCGGAAGGAACCAGAGAGAGAGAGAGAGATGACGCGGGATCAACTTCTCCGGCGCTGTTTTCTTGCAGCAAAAATGAAGGAAACGAAAAGGAAGCTTACGATATATAAAGGTTCAAACAATTACGTGAATCAGCATTTGAACATTATGACAGTCTAACAATCTGTTAGTGGCAATGACACAAAGGGAAGAACAAACGATTCTGATAAATCATCAAAATTTAGGGAAAAAAATCCTTCATGTGAAGCGATTTCCAGACTATCCTGTTCATCCAGGAAACTTAGGATTCAGTGGTGGAATGATCCCTGCTTGATGAAGGCAAATCGCTAACTTCAACCTCTTCATGAGCTATGGCGCTTGACGATCGAATTTGCTCAATGCGAGCGACGACCTGGACCATCGAAGGCCGTTCTTCCGGATGCTGAGCAGCACAGTCCACAGCAAGCTGCAGCAGCTGGATCATCTCCTGCTGGACATTCTGCTGCCTGAGCAGATCGGGATCAAACACCTCGGCCGTCCGTTCCTCTTGCATTAACGATCGAACCCACATTGGCAGATCAACGCCGTCGCCGTTGAGGTTGGCCTGAGCAGGGGCCCTCCCGGTGAGCAACTCCATCAGCAGCACCCCGTAGCTGTAAACGTCAGCCTTCCGGGGAACCCTTGAAGGATCAGTGATCTCCGGTGCGCGGTAGCCAATTACGCGTGCCATGGAAGCGGATGGAGCGGCGAGAAGAGAGAGGCCATGGTCGGAGACGCGAGCTTCATACGAGTCGGAGAGCAGGATGTTGGAGGACGTGATGTTGCCGTGCGAGAAGGAAGAAGGTCCAGTTGAGTGAAGGTATTCGATGCAGCGCGCGGCATCAAGGGCGATGGCAGTTCTTGTGTCCCAGCGGAGAGGGGTTCTTGCAGATCCCCTGTCGCCTGTTAAATTCATCCGGCGAAGATTACAAGTTTGCAGAGACGGACAGTTGGCGATGTTACAGATTTGCAGAGTCGTTACCGTGAAGGAGAAAAGAGAGGCTTCCCATGGGAATGTAATCGTACAAGAGGAGCTTCTCGTCCTTGCTGTAGTAGTACGCTTGTAAAGGGACCAAATTGGGGTGGTTCATCGCCGCGATGAGCTCCGCCTTCTGCCGGAAATCGTTTGCCGTTAAGGTTACATAGCTGAGTCTTTTTACGGCCACTGTGATCCCCATTTCCAACACCGCCTTGTACGACGTCCCGAACGTACCTTTCCCCAGCACCTCCGCCGATGCCCTCAGCAAGTCCTCCAGCTCGAACGTTGCGGCACCGGCGGCGGCGCGGAAGAAGACCAGCTTCTTCGGCACGGTGAGCGCCGGAGGTGGTGTTAGTGTAGCGGTAGACGTGCTGCTGCTCTCTCCTCCACCGATTCCCCTTTGCAGCTCTGGCACCGCCGAAACAGCTTCTCGCTGCTTCACAGGCGAATTCGTCGCTGTCTTGCGGATCCTACGGCATACTATGAACAAGACGAGGAGGAAGGCGACAAAAACGGCGGAACCGACGACGATGCCGGCGATGGCACCTCCGGAGAGATTGTTGCTTCCGTCGCGGTCATTCGTGCCGCCACCCCCGGAAGGACCCCGATCCGGCGGCGGCGATGGAGCAATCTCTGCTGAACACGGAGGAAGCGGCCCGTCGCACAGCCCCGTGGACAGGAATGAGATCACCGGAAACCGGCGAAGAGGAGGAGGAATCGAACCGTTAAGCCGATTAAACGACACATTGAACAGTGTCAGATTAGGCGGAACCAAAGAGGGGAGACTCCCGGTGAGCTGATTGCTATCTAGATAAAGCATTCGAAGCCGTGTGAGGTTGTTGAGCGCCGGAGGGATTTCTCCATAGAACTGGTTCCCAGCGAGATTGAGCCGGACGAGGTTCCTGACAGAACCTAGAACCGTTGAGATTCTGCCGGAGAACTGATTCTGCTGGAGGTAAACGTTGCGGAGCTCCGGAAGATCGAAAATATCGGATGGCAGGTCGCCGGACAGATGGTTGTAGCGGAGGCTCAGGTTGCGGAGGTTTGAGAGGTTTCCAACGGTTCCGGACGGGATGGAGCCGATGAGGCTGGCTCCGGGGAGGCGGAGCGCGGTAACTCTGCCGGAGTCGCACTCCACGCCTCGCCACGAGCAGGGCGACAGGGACGCGTTCCACTGCAGCACGGAGCGGCCGACAGCGGAGCGGAAGGAAAGCAGGGCGACGCCGTCCGCCGCCAGATCCGATGCTCCGCCGGGCAAACGGGCTACGAGAAGAAACAAGAGGCAAGCGCAGAACAAGGGCGGTGACGCCATGCGTCAGTTGACGAAAAACCTCTTCTATTCTTCTTCAAAACTCCAATACATAATTAACATACAATTTACCACTAATTGTGTTACTAATTATTATTATTACTACTATTTTAGAAGGAAGCGAAATAAAAGAGTTATATTTGCAAATAAATAACATATCTCCTTAATTATTTGGGCTGGAAATATAAACAGGTAAGAAAATACTTTA
This sequence comes from Kaempferia galanga, assembly GCA_037974795.1. Taxonomy (NCBI): domain Eukaryota; kingdom Viridiplantae; phylum Streptophyta; class Magnoliopsida; order Zingiberales; family Zingiberaceae; genus Kaempferia; species Kaempferia galanga. The sequence goes on along the minus strand of JBBPFP011167016.1, from coordinate 2,040 downwards.
TTGGTAAAATATTGCTGTCTATTATCAGATAAAAAAGGAATTACAGAATTTGAAAACCATGCCAAATTAATATACAAAACGAGTAGAATATTGGTCCAACAATTAATTGGCTTTCTGTTCAAAAAGCGAAGCAAAGTCATTTGAGTTTTATTTTGTTAGTCAACCGGGTTGACATCGACGACAACAATCTTGGAAAATCGGGAGAAGAAAGGTCGAAGAACGACACAGTAGGGTGCTCACATTAATTTTGACTGCGAACGCGTGGCAGTTGGTCGTCGCCGTCAAATTAACGTCCGTCGGGACCACGTGTCGCAATCGCCGCGAGAAAACCACAGCCACAGCCAGAACGTAACGATCTGAAGGTGCAGCGAGTGCGCCGGCGCGCCATTGGCGTCGAACAGACCCAGAACTTCTCCGACGTCGCCCCCAGCTGGAGGTCGTCGTCGTAGAGCTCGTAGATGAAGGTGGGCCCTGGGACGCCTGGCTGCTGTTGAGCACGTGACGTATGATGTTGCTGTTGTAGGTGTTGGCGTTGTCGGCGGTGGCGTCGGGCTCGGTCGTGGGGTCGCCCTTGCGCGGCCACTCGGATTCCGTCACCACCACGGCCATACGTAGGGTCTCTCGAGTTCTATCCAATTACAAAATGGCACGTCATTCGAGATTTGTAGTGTGCCTCGGAAGTTATAGTCTCGTAGATAGAAAGGGGCATAAGCTTGTTGGAAATCATTCGCTCATTAAATTCTTGCCACCAATATTTTTTTTTTAAATTGCCATTTTAGAGAAAAAGATTATGAAAATGATTTTTTTTACACTAACTGAAGAAAAGGAACACGAACGCCAGAGTGAAAACAAAAAACAAAGAAATTAGAGCTGCTAAATCGAAATCAGCATAAGCTCTTTTGAAATTACACATTAAATTATCATCTATACAAATGTTCTAGCTAAAAATATTGTTCACTTCGCAAAATGAAAATGCAATGAAAGGAATTTTTACACCGGCAACAACGAGAAGCTGCGAGAGGAGTAGGAAGAGTAAAACCTACACGTCAATAAGTTGATAATATTCTTTCGAACCACAATCTCAAAATCATTTCGTGAAAAAAAAGGAATTTTTTTGAGAAACCGATGGATCTCACCTTAGTCGGCGGCCGGAGGCCGAACAAAACTAGCATAAAAAGAAAGACACAGCTCCATGGATCCCTCCCTCCACAGAAGGAGAATGTCTGATCTCCTAACAACGGCGAGCGATGAATCTAAATTGGTAATGGGACTTGCCTTTTCTAATCAGTATTTCCAGGTAACACCGATCAAACCTAGGACAGTTCTGAAGTTCCATCGTCGGTAAATATGAAAGGGTTAATATGGTTCAGAAGTTTAATATCTCATGATTATATGTTTCATTCAGAGAAAACAATCCTATAAATACATCGTACTGAAAATTAAATCACAGACACCTAGGAGACAAGTTTAATATCTTTTGTTGCACCATAACCATAGGGCACATTTATTTTTTACATAAGTTGCGGATAGTTTGTCTTTGGCCTCTATTTTCACTTTATCCCTCGCATTTGGTCAGAGACCGAATGGCAGAGGGCCAATGAGGGTTCTTAAAATATTGTAGCTCCGGGAGAGCAATAACTTCAAAATCGAAGTGATTGAATCAAATAAATCGGATTAAATCTTTTTTTTTCCAAATGGAACCAATTGAATTTTATCATTAAAATGGAACCGATATAAAATTAATTAATTCAATTAATTACTAAATTAATTTATCAATCAATTAACATTGAGTAGTTGAATTATCAATTGAGTCAGAGCAGATTCTCTGATACATAATTTTTTCCTGGTCCACATCAGGATGGAAAGTTAAATTAAATCAAGGATTCATATATTGATTCCTCCTGATTTGATCCAACGGTCCTTTTGATATGAACTAAAAAAGAACTAAACATTATAGACCAGAGGACCTCAACCATTCGAGTGGCATAGTTATTATCAGATTCAAATATATTAATCAAATATAAACAAGCGACTATTAAC
>JBBPFP011166908.1:0-11330 GCA_037974795.1 Kaempferia galanga | reverse complement strand
GCTTTAAATGTCCACTGACATAGCAAAAAGCTTTTCAATTTTTAACTCCTTTTATCAAAGTATTAATACAAGCAATCCATTATAAAAAATTATATTATACTATATTATTATTATCGAGATGGATTTAAAAATGGGATAGTATCTCCCTGTTCACCTCGGTTCAACTTGTAGGGATATAAAAAATCTTCTAATTCAAATCCGAAAAACTCCTTGAACTCATCCTCATCAAGGGTTTTCCTCCTTTGATCTTAAACTCGTGGAGCAAATTGTCGATCGACTCTTCTGCACAACTATATATAAGTTCATGATGGCTTAGTGTTGACTGATTGGAATAACGAGGGTCAAGGTCTCCATACATACTTTGCACTTAGTTACTCCATCCACTGAGCTAGCATGTTAGTATTGGTAACATGCCTATGCTAACTTAGGGATACTTTCCGCATTCTATTTTATAAAAAGAATAAAAATATTTCAGAATTAGATATCATAAAAAAAAGTAAGTCAAGATTACTCGAAAATTTACCTCAAGATCCGCCTTTACGAGGCCCAGCTAAAAATAAAAGAGGATGTCTTCCTTAATTGGATGGGACACGTTAAAACAGTCCGAATTTTTCATTCATAATTTATGATCTCCTCCTGATTTACATCAGAAGGATCGTTAGATCAGATCATAAATATATATTGGTCACTTCTGATCTGATTTAATGACCCTCATGATTTCAGATAAAAAAAAATTAAGGATTATGGATCTATGCTCATGTCAAAATGGCATTCTGATGGGAATTTGGCGATGGATTGATACGTATAGTTTTCTTTGAAATAGCCTAAGTCTAGTTTTAGGGGGAGATCAGTTTCCCAATTAGTGGATTAGGTAAAGGGCGAAGGAGGAGCTTCACTAAAACGCAACGGAAGACGATGGATGTTAGTTGCAGACGAGAAGTAATCTAGACTTTCCTCACCTCCTTTGGGTAAAAAACACGTTTTATTTCCCTCACTTGCAGAAGAGAAGTAATCTAGACTTTCCTCACCTCCTTTGGTAAAAAGTTATTATTTATCCTTCTCTCATCCTCTCTCATACAGATCATTTAAATTAGAAGTGTCGCTCCTGGACTACTATGGTATAGCAGTAAGGATGTTTAATGATTTTTTAAGTATCCATGGTTCAATTCTCAGGTACGGTGTATTTGTAAAAATTTTTCTTTCAAATGAGACTCGTAGCTAAGGGACGCTGGGCTTCGGGGCTGCTCGTCGCGAGTGCTTCCCGATTTATCCTGGTATTCGGTGAGAAACTTCCGTGGAACCGGGCCGGCCACCCTCAGAGATAATCAATAAAACTAATTGAGTTTATCATTTTTTTTATTTATTTAAATTAGAAGTGTCTATAAGATCATTTAAATGAGAAGTGTCAATTCCGATAGATCAAATTAGGTTGGGAATTCTTTTTTAAACTCTCTATTTAAATCTGATCCAAATCCGAGCTCAACTCGAAACTCCTCAATCCGAACCTAACCAACCGGAAATCGACTTCGACAACCCGTATAACCCGATTCAAAATAACTTTTTATTATTATTTTCTTAATAATTCTTCACTTTTATCTCAATACTCCATCACTATCATACTAATATTAATATTAATATAAATAAAAACATCTTAATTTTTAAAATAAAATTTAATTTAACCCTAAACTAACTCTTAAATTCAAGTTAACTCAAATTCGACCTGAACCAAACATAAAAATTTTTAATCCAAAACCCTCTCATCTGAATTTGAAAATTTATAATCCAAACTTAATTTTTTTTTTTTTTTTTGAGTAGACTAAAATAAGTAACGGAAGATGATGGAGTAATCTAGACTTCCCTCACCTCATTTGGGTAAAAAATAAATTGTATTTCTCTTGCCTCCTTTCTAAAGTAAAAGTTATTATTATCCTCCCCTCACCCCTTCTCAAAAGAGTACATCTTTGATCCATAATTTTTTATTTTTTCCTTGTCCTAAATTAAAAGTATCATTAGATCAGATCATTTTTAATTTTAAATAAGAGGAAATTAGAGATTATGGACGATCCGGATTGCTCAGGCAGATCATTTTTTTTTTAGTTTTTGTGTATCCCCACAGATTAACTGAGGAAAGTGGATGGGTTGCGTAACGGGGATTTTTGTGCTTCCATGGGACGGCGACAGTCGGCGGCGAGAGGTGGCGGATCTGAGAAGAAATAGAAGAGGGAGGCGAGGAAGAGGCGGACGAGATCGAATCAGATGTCCAAAGGGAGCGTGGTGGTCATCGACAATGGGGCGGGGCTGTGCAAGGCGGGGTTTGGCGGAGATAGGGATCCCGTTGCCATCGTCCCCAACTGCGTCGGAAAGTCTCCTACCGCCAAGAAATGGCTGGTGGCGGACGAGCTCCGCGCCGCCGACACCGACGTCACTTCCGTGTCCCTCCGGCGGCCCTTCGATCGCGGCTACCTCGTCAATCCGGAGCTCCAGAGGGAGGTGTGGGACAGAGTGATCCGGACCCTCCTTCGCGTCGACCCTAACCATTCGTCGCTCCTCCTGGTGGAGCCTCTCTTCAACCCTCCTTCTGTCCAGCGCGTCACCGATGAGATCGTGTTCGAGGATTTCGGCTTCCGCTCACTCTGCGTCGCCGACTCCCCCTCCCTCGTCCACCTCTTCGAGGCGAGTCGCGGCCACTCCCACTGTCATCAGACTCAATGCAGCCTCGTGGTCGACTGCGGCTTCTCCTTCACCCACGCCGCCCCCGTGCTCCAAAACTTCACGCTCAACTACGCGGTCAAGCGCCTCGACCTCGGCGGCAAGGTCCTCACCAACTACCTCAGGGAGCTAGTCTCGTACCGCTCCGTCAACGTCATGGACGAGACCCTCATCATTGACCACGCCAAAGAGAAGCTCTGCTTCGTCTCTCTCGATGTGTCACGGGATCTCCGCCTTGCAAGGTTATTTATCAATTGAGCTGCCCTTTGTCATTCGATCAAAACTATTTTTTTCGTACATATCCTTGAGACTCGCTTTCTCGTTGAGGGTCCAGTAGTGTTAAACCATTACGTTACTGCTGAAAACAGAATGGTTAATCAAGTTTGATGGAACTATGGGAAAATATAGAAAGGTTATATCCTGACAACAACATGGCCAACCCCTTAATCCCACCGACTTGGGGTAAGCTACATGAATCTTATGCCCTCAACTCACATCTATGATCTTAAAATGTTTTTAGAGTTTTAAATCTACTTTTATTTCTGGGAGGTAGTTATTCCAGAGGGTATTCAACTGGTTTTCTTCACATGATATCAATGAGTTAGCAAATTAACAACAAACATTCCAGCAAAAAAGGTAACTCTCATATGTATCCTTCTTGGTTAGGGTTGTCTCTCTTTTATTTTTGTTTTCCACTACTCAGTTTGGACCTGATATTTCGATATAGCTAAAGATTTGAATGTTGAATGAGACTAGTTCTGTAAGTTTTATATAGGCAATGCAGTTGAGTAGTGGATTTCAAATATGGATTTGTTTCCTTCAATGTGCCAAGAAGCCTTGCCTCCAGGTCTTCATCCATCTGCCTGAACCTGCCATGCTCTGATCAATCTTGACCTTTTAAGTGTCCTAAACCTCTTGTACTTCTGCATCACCTGCCAATCAACAGGACCTCTTTGGATTTGTGCCAATACTTCTTGGACTTCTCTGTCTACCAAGAGCTCTTGAACTTTTTTCTCTACTAAAACCTTTTGCACTTTTCTATCTACCAAGTATTTTGTCAACCTTGACTAACTTGGACTGTTTTGTATATATAATTCTTTTACAATGTGTGGCTGGTTTTTGGTGTTGTCCTTCCATGTACTGTTCTTCTGAATTTTGTTTATATTGATTCTTCAGGAGAGATGGAAAACAGAACCCATTCAAGTGCACATATGTTCTCCCTGATGGTATTGACCATACTAAAGGCTATGTCAAAGACTTTGATGAAGCACAGAGGTACCTTTCTCTGCCGTATGAGACATTGTCCACAGTTTCAGGACAAAAGGAAGAGCTGATACTCTCACCCTCCGATTTGGAAAAACCAGAACAGAGAATGAAAGTTGATTTGTTGCAAAATGTAATTTTTCATAATTCCTATATCTAGAGCTTATCCAGATTTTCTATATTAATAATTTTTCTCCTGTGCAGGAATTTACCCTGACAAACGAACGCTTCCTTGTGCCTGAGATGCTATTCCATCCTGCTGATTTAGGTGGGTAGAACTTGTGCTACGAATAACACCTTAATTTATTTGGCATAAGAAATATTCAGAAGAAGGAACACTTGAAAATTACTTTTGTTCCTTTTTCCAATTTAGATAAGTCAGAAGTGTTTTCATATGCTAGTAGTATGTCTTGCCTGTCTACTGGATACTTGGGAATAACATGAGAAATAGAATAGTGGGTAATAATGCAGATGTCTAGTTGCATTTTTGCAAGATAGCAATCTTTTATGCTTCAATATCTCTGAAGAGGTGATATGAACTCTTTTAATTTATATTTTAGCTTTCGCTTTGGTATGTGGTTCTTGTATCTGACTCTGCTTCATCTATCTTTATCAGTATTCTTTTCCTCAAAAGGTTTCCAGATTTGCAAGTGTCAAGGTTATACAGTACTACAGTCTTTACAAATACAAAGAGAGAGAGAACAAATATATTCTTGTATATTCAAATCAAGGTTCAAAGTACAATTGTGGTTCAGTCTGCACCAGAACATTCTGCTTGTCAACCAAAACAGAACAAATTAGTGTTTAAGTAAAAAAATATAAATTACCACATCAATAGCTTATATTATATTAGTGCTTCACAACTAGAACAACTAATCCTCTGTAGGAAGATAAAAAAAAAAAAACTTATAAAAATTGGCTAGCTGGAGGAATAATTACGTTTTTTATTCGTTTTTTAATGCAAATTATATACCAGCAAAATTGCGTGGGTTTATTTTACTCCTTTCCTTCCTTAAGCTATGCTTCCTTGGGTGGAAAAAACACGAGGAAGGAAATGTGCTCTGGGAAAGATTTTCCTCAGTGCCCTTTTCCTCCGTTTCCTTGGCCAGAAACAGGGAGGACGGATGAGGTTGGAGAAATCTTTCCAGCTCTTGTACTGCTAGAATGAAAGGAATTGTCAGATTGTGCAAAATATTTCTGGCTCTATTTTTGTATGCTTGCCATTCTCTCTGTTGCTTGCCTACTTTGCAGGTGACTTTGGTTGATTTTTCACTCTTTGGTCAGTTTCCCATATTCTCTGTTATCTTTTTTTTTATTCTCTTTTGACTGCAAGTCTTTTCTTTTTCATGAACTGAATACTGGGAGCATTACCTTCTCAATAAAGGTCAACTACATGGATCTGTATAACTATATCAAACAAGAACATTTCTAGTGAAAAACATCCTTTAAAAAAAAGATATAATTATAACTGAAGTTCAAGTGAATTGAGAAATTCGCTATTTTATATGATATGAAATTCTTCTTTTTTCCATAAAAAAAAAAATCACCAACAAAGGAACACGTTAGATGATTAAGTAATCTAGAGCTTCAGTTGAGATCTTCATGTATCAGGCATATGTGAGAACTACCTTAATGGTGGCTATAATATAGTCATACTCTGTAACACCGGTCATATGTTACTTTCTCAAAGGAAGGTCTGATGACTTATTGCAAGACTAACTCTTGTGAACTTGTTCAAGCATTGCCTTATAAGAGTTATTTTTCTCCGTGCAAAAATTTCAAACTAATTTGACTTTTTTTTTCATAAATTGTTCTAGGAAGCATATGGGCCTTCTAAATTTATTTAAATGATGACTCAGCTCTATTTCAGTTGTTTTGTTGCAACTAGGTGTAAGTTTGTGGTTGCAGGTAGTTAATATTATGCCTCATGTTGCTTCCCTCTAATAAGCACCACATGCTAAATTGAAATTACCTCAGATACCTACATGGAGGAGCTCTGGGGCTCTATTTATTTGATACTTCCATTGATTTTGAATAGTTAATAGTTACATTGTCTCAATCTTGTAAGGTTTGAACCAAGCCGGATTAGCTGAATGCATTGTCCGAGCAGTTAATTCTTGTCATCCTCTTCTTCATCCTGTACTCTATGAAAGGTAGTTTTAATATTCTTGTGCACAAGGTGAAGGTTATTTCTTAGTGTATCTAAGATATCTGGAAATCTTACAGGGTGTATGTTGTTTTTGCCTTTTTGTGGGTTTTGTTGCAGCATTCTACTGACGGGTGGAAGCACACTATTTCCTCGTTTTGCTGAGAGATTGTAAGAATTTCTCTTATGTATTTGCCGAACTGATGCAAAAAAAAAAAAAAAAAAAAAGACCATCTTAAAATTAATAGTAGAAATAAAATTTTCACAGTTAATTTAATTGTATTTCTATTTGCTCTATAATTCATTTTTATTTTGTTTTGCTTCAGTCCAGATGAATCAGTGTTGTAAAGTTTATAAAAGAGGTCACATCTTACAATTTTGGTCAATCAATCTTGAAGACAATTTCACTGCAACTTGTTAGGAAAATGGAAACAAACCACTTCAGACAAGTTAATATAACCAAATGAATAGGATCAGACCTGAATTACAATGAATTTTTCTACTTAGTCTATATATATTTTCCTCTTTTATTTTCAATTCATAGTGTATTATTTTTCTCAGTGCAACTAGATTGTAAAGCTTGTATAGAAGTCCATCTCATTGTTCTATCCGTCTAGCAAATAATACAAAATTTTCTACTTTTATATTTCTCTTCTTGCCAGATCACTTGGCTGAAGCATATAATTCTGCATGATTGTCGATTGAGATACAGATTTACCACTTTTGGGTCACAAAGCAATGTGCATTTAAGATGAGGTCATTCAAACCATTCATTATGTTTTTTACATGGGTTTAGGATGACAAAAGAATAATAAGTTTATGGGATATTTAGAACATCTCAAGTTCTCAACCATGGGGAACAATATGACAAATCATGCAACAAATAAGTAGGACTATGTTAGCAAGCATCTAATGAAAATTTCCATGTTTATTTGCCAGTGATTGTCTCAACTCTCAGTAGTTACCACCTGGAATTGGCCATAAAAATGCATGAACTCTCGCATGGCTTGTTACTTGTTTGAGTGCTGCATAATTTTTCTATTATTTGTCTTTTTCTTCTATCAATTTTATCTACATAGGATACTGGTTATACTGTACCATCTTGGCATAGATGGTAATTATTAGCAAATAAGCCCTTGAATTATGTCTCACATTCCTGACATGTAAATCAAATTTGACACATAATTTTCCTTCTTTCAGAAAAATGGAGCTTCGACCTCTTGTTCCTGATGATTATCAAGTGAAGATTACTTCACAAGAAGAGTATGCCCTTACCATATTGAGTTCCCTGTGAAACTGTGCGCTATGCTAACTTTATGATTTGTGGTCCTTATCCAGTCCTATTCTAGGCATATGGAGAGGTGGTTCACTGTTAGCATCGAGCCCTGATTTTGAGTCAATGTGCGTGAGCAAATCTGATTATGAAGAGCTTGGCTCAACTCGTTGTCGACGCCGCTTTTTCCACTGAGTATTATAATTTTAGGTTATATTATGGTTTCAATGCATTCACTATTTGTTTGATGAAATAGGATACTGAAGGTTTTCCACTTTGCAGCCATTTATTAGCTACTCTTTTTGGTGAGATTGTTAATCTCTCTTTAAGAAGTTGGGCTGACAAACATTTCATCATCATTTACCAAGGTGGTAGCATTGGCATTTCATTTGAAGGACTAGCCCAAAGGATGGCCAGTGTTGAGTTGCTTGTTGCTGGTAAATTCGATTGTTTTAAACTCAACCGTCAACTGTTGAATTAAAATTTTATACTCAGTCAAGTGACTACTTTTATGTTGTTGAAGTATGCAGGAATTTGTTGTTAGTTGACACTTTATGTTCGTGTGTTATATTTGTGTTGTCTTTTCCCCATGTAAATACCTAGTGATATTAGTATAAAATTAGATAAATTCTAAAACGTCAATACATACGAGAAAAAGTTGAATGTTTTAAGAATTATTTTCATGCCATCATGTGGTTTATTTTCCTCTTATGGTAGTTGTAATTCTTATCTTTACTCTTTTCTCGTTATGACCTAGCCTTTTTAATTGTCAAGTATCTATAATCTGTGGTTTACCTCCAATCAATCTATCAATGAGTTTCTTATGTTTTTGTGGGTGTGTGGGAATCTTTCATTAAGATGTTTATCTTGAAGACTAATACTGTTTCTCGTTCTTCCTAAAAGTTAGCAAAGATTGTGAAGGCTCTGTATTTGCTTAAGGTTAGCGATTAAAGCCTATCATTCTTGTTTTTCTAAGTTCATAGCTTGGGAGGATCATATGTCGCAAAACTTTGGGAAGGTTAAGTGTAGGTATAACTCGTCAGTTTTTGCTAGTTCTGGATCATGAAATCTTACTTTGAAATCTCGGCAGTTTCTTTAGGCTTGTGAATATTTAGGCTTATTTTTCCTACTGAAGAAGGTTAGAGGAATATTAAAATTGCTGAAAATTCTTCGGCAGTTTCTTTCGAAATCCAGATGGTCGTTTCCTATACAGGAAAGGCGGATCAAAATTGCAGGATGACCAAAATGCTTGCCCCCCTTGAATTCCTAGTCGAAGGGAACAAGATGAATCTGTCCATCTGACTCAAACCATCACCATTCATCTTCCGTCGAAAAGAACAAATCGGTAATCCTAATTCACCGCACACCTACTCTACACTTTCAATTTCCGTCGATGTGAAAATCTTTTCTTGTGAGAAATGTACAAACCCCTCTTTGATGTAGCATGGTATTATATAATTGGAAAGGAAGCGGCGAGGAAGGGGAGAGGAAAGTACTGAGGAAAGCCTCGCAAGTCGAGATACCTTGTTCACCGCACAAATTGTATTTGTCCAGCAGTGGCCGTCGATGGTACAATTATTGGAGAGTAATTCTCAGTTTAACAGGGAGAAAGTAAAATTAAAGAAAAATTTCTACGGTGAAAAAATTTCGTTATTTATTTTATTAAATTTTGTAGAGGAGAAAAATATATAATTTTTCAATGGATAATTTTAGAGTCAAAATTGATTATCTTAAAATTGGACGAAAAATAGCAGATGAAAAACAAGGACACATGTACCATTTTTTATTTGTAAAATTATACTATATATAAAAAGAATATATGCACATTCTCCTTTTAACTTACAAAATTACATTACAAAATTATATTGCATACATGAACCTTTTTCAATCAAGATAAACAAGTATGCAAAGGAAGAGATTTCTTCCTCCTTTCTCTCCTCTTTCTTCAAGGATAATTTTATACCATGAATTCCTTTTTCTTTTTCATCTGTTTTAGAGTAAACAGAAAAGTACAATTATTAGAGCAAAATAATCAATATGTAGCATGACCTCCATGGGCAAAAGGCGACCTCCATGTGGCAAAAGGCGATTCGCTCACCTCCAGTGCCTCCGCCAATCCGTTCCAGGGCTAACACTGAGCGGAGGTATGCTTGGGTGTGTCGAGTTTTGACCTCTTGATCTCATATGAGAACCTTTCATATCTTAACCATCGCATAACCTCTATCTTTTACCATTAGGTTGCTTTAATTGAGAATTATTCAATATATTAAATAAAGATTAGGATGTTCTAATTATTAGAATAAATTAATTAACTAATTTTTTATTACTTTATTAAGAATGTAATGTCTTTCTGTATATAAATCAACCAAGAATTTCTTTTTTTTTTTAACCTTTATTACTTTTCTAATATAGTATCGTATCTTTGCTCAACATCTGGCTAATTCCTAAGCCATCTCTGTTTCTCTTTTCTAATAATCCCATCGTCCCTTCTCCGATCCGCCTCCGAAGTCCTTTCTTTGGATTAACTTGCACCTGTGTCCACTGATTGCTTATTGCCCTTGTTTGCGCATTTGCTGCATCTCCCGCAACTGTCCCTACACCCACCGACAGCCACCTCCACTATGCTTATAGCTTCATTCGCCAGTAGGTCTAACTTCTCTTTCCGAACCGAGAGTCTCCCCATCACCACCTTCATTTGGATCTGGACAAAAAGCTACAACCTCTCCACTGTTGCTGCTGAGAATTCTGCTAATAGCGTCGCTGCCGTCACCACTCGCTATGTTTTGTTCGATAACATTTTGTCCTGATCACGTTTCTTCCTCCAGCACAGTAACACCTACTTTCTCCTTTTCTAGCAACACAACAGCATTTACTTTCTTAGACTCTAAATGGGTATTCTGCCTTAAGCAACGAGTTGATAGTTCTCTTGAATGACACAAAGTTGAACTTATAGCCAAAGTTTTAGTTAACAACCAGCCATTGACTTCAATGACACTTTTAGTTCAGTCATCAAAATTACATCTGTAAGATTATTATTATTAATAGTTGTTAGTTCTAATTGGCATGTATGACAATTCGACATTTCAAATGCCTTTCTTCATGGTCATTTTGAGGAAACAGTATTTATGGAGCAACCATATGAGTTCATTTATCCATAATTTCCATCTCATGTTTGCCAACTCAAGAAATTCTTATATGGTCTTCGACAAACCCCTAATGCATAGTTTCATCGATTATCTAACTGGTTATAAGCTCAAAAATACCGACTCTTCTTTTTTTTTCTAAAAATACAATGATGGGTCTATATATTATTTTTTTATTTATGTGGATAACATTTTAATAACTAGTAATGATTAAAAGGACATCACAATTCTATGAAGTCTTCTTAATCAAGACTTTCCTATTCGATATTTGGGTAATGCTCATTTTTTTCTAAAAAGTGAACTTATCTCACATGATAAATGTTGTTTCCTCTCTTAGAGCAAATATATTACTAGGCTTTTTCAAAGAGCTAAAATAGATAGAGCACACCTAGTCTCCACACCAATTGTTATAAATAACTTCTCTGCATCTTCTCCTGTTATGTCTGATCCTCACGTTTATTGAAGTATTGTTGGAGCTTTATAATATGTCACTATCACACGACTTGATATTACTTTTGCAATAAATCGTGTTTGTCAATTTATGCATACTTTCACTGAATAAAATTGGGAAGGCGTAAAAATAATACTTCATTATCTCAAAGTTATTATTATGCATGATTTTCTTTTATATCGTCAAACATCTTGATACTTATATGTCTATAGTGATGTGGATTGAGCAAGTTCTTCTGAAGATAGACACTCTACAAGAGAATATGCAATATGTAACAGCCCAAAAATCCTAAAAATAATTTTAGAAAGATCGCACGATTTTTCTGAATTTTTCGACTATTTTTAC
>JBBPFP011166801.1:0-11334 GCA_037974795.1 Kaempferia galanga | reverse complement strand
AAAATCTTGATTGCATCTACATGAAGGGCCACGACTTAAAAAAAAAAAAAAAAAAGGAAAACCGGACACTTGATCTGTTTGACGGAACCATTGCGAAGACTTTGGACAATAGCTAAATCTGAAGCTTGCAGTTCATTGCCTAATATGCTAGATCAAGCTGAGAGAATTAGTATTATCTTGCAGTGCATGCATGAATTATACGATCCAATTACAGGTTGCACAGAAATGGGAAAATAGATTTCCAGAATTAGAAAAAATAAAATAAAATAAAATAGATTAGAAGATTAAGCAATGTACTGGGAGGGTTGCATAATGTTAAGGATTGAGAATCCATGCTTGATCTGTAGAAATGATGGATATACCACAACAATATCCTGGCAAAGCTAGTGAAGAAGTCCATTATAATTTTAGTTATTTGCAACAATTTGAAAATTGCCTCTGAATATAGGTACAAATAATATGAGGAAAAAACATGGAAAGAGAACATCAAGGTATACATTTAATTTGAATAGTTATTGTCTTATAATTTGTTCGCATATTAGATTGCATGCACAATTAGTGAAGCTTACCTCTTGGTGGGTTTAGCTTGTGCAGGCCATGACATCAACGACCGTCTCCACTTGCTTGCCATATAGGTCTAAGAGACCTTACAAACTAGCCTTGCCAACCTGATGCTTTCTTCTACTAGTTGCCAAGGCATTTGAGGAAAGCGAGTGCTAGTCTTGACTTGCAACTTGATTGCTTGCCTTTGCTAGTTACGAGGACTTTTAGGCTCTTTTTATGCTAGAGGGAAGATAGAGGAGGGAAAAGGTTAACGGTGAAAGCAAAGAATAAGAGAAAGAAGGGAAGAGGAAAGGGATTGGAGAAGAGGAGGGGAAAAGGAGAAGAAACTAGTGGCGACCAAGCCACAAGCTCGCCAAGCTATTGGCTCAATGGAGGCAAACTCACTAGGCTGTTGCTCCGAGCAGTTGGTCACTGGATTGGGCACGAGAACTATTGGGTCGTCGGATTTGTCACAAGAGGAAAGTAGGAAAGTTCTTTCCGCCAATTCTGGGTGGCGAAAAATAGATTAAAATTGGTCCTCAAATGGATTTGGAATCCTTCTTTGATTTTATGCAAGTAATCAAATGAATGTGTCTTGACTCTTGTGTAATTCATTCTTTTCTTCGTCCATCCTTAAAGACAAAAGAGCATTAGAAGGCGTGAGCATTGCTAGTACTAGCCTTTGCTTGTAAATTGACAACTTGCCAATAATCTTGTCTTATGTAGAGATGATCACCACCACCACTAGTCTTATGATTTGATCGGACAGTGCCCCCTCGGGGCGGTGCGATGGTTAAGGTATGGGAGGTTGTCACATGAGGTCAAGAGGTCGAAACTCGGCGTGCCCGAGCATGCCTCCCCCATGCCTTAATCATCTGCACTAATAGCTAGTAGTCACCCGTGATTTACCTTCTCTGTGTTGCCCAGGGATGGGTTGGTGGAGGCGCTGGGGCGAGCGAATTACCTTTTATCACATGATTTGATTGGACAGTCTACAAATGACGACGTGTCAAATAGACACGACAACTGCCACTATTAGCCTCTGCTCGTGGCCCTACATCTTGTGTGCTCCGTCAATAGTTTCCATTGTTTTGCTTGTAGTTTGTTTCTCATTTTATTATTGTCATATCTAGGTTATACTTTGCCTTTGAAAGGTTTGCTAATTTATGTTAACATTTATGCTTCAGCTTGAATTGGAGTGTTAGAGGGTATTAGATTAATTTGATTATTGGTTTAATGGATTTAATCACAATTTTGTAGTTAGATTTAGATTTTGGTTTTTATCACGAGTCTATATGCACCGTTAATAGTTTAATCATTGATTAAACAATGCAATAGCCAATATTTCCATCCCCAAATTCTATAGTAGAGATATAAAGAAATATTTGAGTGAGCCATGTTTGTATTTTTTGCTTAAATTTGGTTAACCTATCCACTGTCATACACCTTTTTTCCTTCTCTAAAATAGATAAAATTATTCTGTTGATTCTAAAACACTACCCACGTTGCTGTCACCATTTTTAATTCTAATTCTTTAATGATATAAATCTGTTTGACTTTGTTTTCCTGTTAAAATCATTCCTAATTTTACAGAAGTCTTTCAAAATGTAATCAGAAATGTCATTTAAATGTAGAATACCTTGTTCCAGATGTCTCCAAAGATTGACCAATCATGTATTTTGCTAATTTTCTGTTAGTTTATTAAGATAATAATCAAAATTGAAAATTTTAATTTTTCTTTCTGTTAATTTTCTTATGTATTCTCTATAAGTTCAATTACTCATTTGAATTATGCTGTTTATATTCTTGGATATCTCAGGTTGTAATTGGTGGGCCGTTTGAATCACATATTGAAGAGATTATTCGTCATAAGGCATCCACAATGAAATCCAAGGTCATATCAACATGTGATCCTGGCATACAGAAAACATCGAAGTGCTTGACAATGGGAAAGAATGAAACCCCTTATCAGATTCGTGACATACAAATCGAAATGCATAACTTACAATCAGTATGAATCAATAGGTTATTTGGTTTTGTGTACTTGTTTTATTTTTGTAGAAAAACATTCCAAATTGTAATTGATAATCCATTATAAAATTGCTGAAAGTTTTTTATTTACTGTGCAGTCCATCACATTGTCTAATGTAAAACTCCACTTGCTTGGTATTCATCAACTTCAGAATGCTATCTCGGCCGCATGTACAGCTTTAAGCCTTCGTGATCAAGGTATCATTTTTTTTGGTTCACAATTTTCTTTTCCAAACAGTACAGTGGTTGTTTTTAACTGCCATTGTCTTTTTCATTTTGTTAATTACTTTATTTTTTTTTCTTATACGAATATTTAACTGAGAGAAATAACATACACCCTTATATTTTCATGGAGTCTTCCTTGGAGCTAGAACAATTCCTTGATTTGATATTTTATGTTATTCTAATACTAGGAAGTTTATGTGTGAGCCTATGACAATTAAGGACCCCTTTATTTGAAAGAGGGCATACGCTGGAAAAAAACCCCCCTCCCACTCTCAATATTTTTCTTCTGTCTATATTAATTCTTGTAAATTATCTGTCTTTTGGAATTACTCAAATGACTTTTCAGCTTTCTTTATCATATAGTCTGGCCCCATAGCACCAAAATTTGATTGAATGCTTTATTTTATCTCTTCAACTTATATTAGAGTGATTCTCATATCACTAGCACAATCGCTGCTGCTATGTTGCCCCTTGGTACCATGGTGGTACTGCTGCTGCTACTGCTGCTTCAGTAAATTTGGTACTGTGCCTAAATGACTACCTCACTAGCCCCTTCCTTTCTATCTTCTTTTGCCCATTTCTCCTCTCACCATTGTACCTCCTGGAGGTTTTGTTCTCTTATACCTAGACTTAGGGATGCCTTAAGTTCAAAACCCTCATCCTTGCTCTCCTAACCTAATGTCTCTTTCTTTCTTCGGATCTATCTTTTATCCTTTTGATTTGAAACTGTAAACCACAATTTTAAAGTTGAACAACAGTTCCAACTTTGTTCTTTGGCATAGGGAAATACCATAATCTTGAAAACTCCTCCAAGACTTCCCTCTAAATAATAATGTTCCTTGTCAAGTGCTTCAACTGCATTGATGTACTTAGCTTATTGATCACATGGAATCTCATTAAGGAAATTTTTTATTCTCTTAAGTATGCTTTGTCCATGAACATGAAATTTTTAGAGTCTATAAGTTACGAGAAAAGCAATTTCTCTGTTTGACAAGTTGGTTAGCCCTTTCAAGAACATTCTCACGTCTTAAAAGAAAATGCAACAATTGCGCGAATCACCATTTATAGTGTTGGTTTCACAGACCTTTCATCCACTGAATTCTATATAAAGTTATAGCACTCCTAATATCCAAAATTTTTTAGTCATTTCTATTTTCTTGTCTACCAGGCCTTTACATATGCCTTCTGTTTCAGTTGCTGATGGCTCCCATAACCCTAACTGTGACATAGATTTTATGGATTCATCTTTTTCAGTTGCTGATACTTTTGTTTTTTTTTATGTATCCATTTTATTGTTAGTTTGCTTTCTATTGGTAAACATAACAAACATCAGATTTTTTGTGGCATTTTCCCTACTCAATATATCAAATTTTGTGCACAAAGACAGCAATGGTGATGTCTACTATGTGTGATATACTTACGCCTACTAAGTGCTTTGTTTTTTGGTGATGTACTCACATACCTATTTTTGCTGAATCAATTATACCTTATTAGTGGCATTATCTCTTGGGTCACTTGCCCCTTAAGCCTGTGTAATATCGTACATTTTTAGAGTCTATTCCTCTTTTTGTCATTACGATGCTTGTGAGTTAAGCTCGCATCATAGTGTGTCTATTTTTGTGTAAAAAAACAGTCTTCCAGTCGCTTTCATTTTCTCCAGTTTCTGTGACAAGTGGTTTTAAACATTTTATTACATTGCTTGATGATTATTCTTGTATGATTTGGCTTCATCTCCCTAAAAATTGAATTGATATCATTAATGTGTTCAAAGCTTTCTCATGAATAATTTATGCAATATATATTGAGATCAAAATTTTACATTCTGTTAATGGCTTGATAATATATGTCTTATACTGCATAGTCTACTTTTACTACCTTTCGACATTGGCATGGGTATTCCTTAGATTCTTGTGCTCATATATCCCAACAAACTGGGGTTGCTGAATGCAGAAACCATCAATTCTTTAATGTTGCTTGTACTAGGATGTTTTTATACATGATCCTAGGCAATTTTGGGTTGATGTTGTTATTACCACTTGCCTTCTCATGAATCTGATCCCACATCCACTCTAATTGTTAGATTTTCCTCTTCTGCATGTGCCTGGTTCTTTCCTTCTACTACATGAGTTTTTGGTTGTCTTTTCTTCTTGCTTTGTGACCAAGTCTTGTCGTGATAAGCTAAGTTCTAACTCTATTTGCTGTCTTTCTTGGCTGAATATTCCTAAATTAAGAAGGAATATCACTTCTACTTCCTGTCTCCTACTCCTGTTGTTGTTTTTATTTGATTGTTAGTTTGTTACCTTTCTTCAGGATGTTTCTTATTACTCTTCTGTTCCTCTTGTGCTAATGTCCGAGCTATCACCACCCACTACCCTCATTTCTACCGTTCCTAATTCCTGTAGGTAACTACTATTCGCTCGATACTCTTAGCAAGAGCTTTCATTTACAAAATCCACTACTTTGTCTGAATTAGTGGTGCTTATTTTTCTTGGAAATGATAAATATTTCATAACTTTTCACCCTTTTACCCAGGTACGGAATTATTGTGTTTCCTAATTAGGGGGATTTCTTTTCTAATTTGGTTGATATTGAATCTATAGCTTTCGATTAATGAGAATTCTATTTTCAATTAACTAAATGAGACTTTTTCTTAGTAGGAGCTATTTTCTCTATATGGGAGATATTTATCCTCTTTAAAAATTCCATTCTGATTTTTTATGTGCTTTTGATGGGTCTATTTTTATATGGCATCAATTTAGTAATAGTCTTTCCTACACATGTCCCTCTATTATCGTCACCACTTATTTTGAGTATATTTCTACCCGTACCTTCCTGAGGTCTGCATCTCATGACAAACTTGATTCTTTGTGGATTCATACCAGCTATACATCAAGCTTAAATGTTGGTCTCGTTGAAGCCATGAATCCTGTGACACAATTACCTGTAACATTCCTTATGATGCCTCCAATTCCTTGTGGACCAAATTGGGATCTAAGGTCGGCATCAGTGTTTACCTTGACGGACCCCTCAAGTGGTGGTAGTTAATTCCTCGTTAAACATCTTTGAAACTTGTACTTTTAACCACCATGATGGTTAAAGAAGCACACATCAAATTTACTTGTGAAAATTTAAGATTGGTTCGTCAAAGTGGACGAAGTTAAATGCAAAATAGAGTTCTACCATTTAACAAATCACAACTACATAAGAGGAAGAGATATTTGGAGTCAACGTCTGAATGTGGGTGTGCTTAGTCTTTGTGAATTTTGTTGACAAATTGATGTTGTATATGGAGTCATTCTCTTAGATGCAAATATCCATTACTATTGGAATTTGAATGTTGTATTGATTTTTAGTTTTCTATTACCTAAATCCTAATTATCTTTTGGCAAAGTATTCACCCAGCTTATGATATTAATATCAGAATTCATATATCTTTATCATAGTGATGTTCGCCTATATTTGCTCGGTTATTGGCTTTAAGGCTGACGTAATCATTACCCTTGAATGAGTTAATATTGTCATAAGGACAATGTTGTTAGTTTTTTGTTTTTGATCTTATCATTGCCTATTGTGTATTAGTCACTAAGCTTATAATCTTGAAAACATAAGGGTGGGTGATCTCTGATAAGTCCATTCGAGCTGGTTTGGAGAAAACCAGATTGAATGGGAGAAGTCAATTTCTTACACAAAGGGAAACTTTGTCAATTGGATTGTCCGACGTCAACATACTAATTGATGGAGGTAGGAGAATATTTCGATGATTTGTTTTCTTTTCCTTAGTAATTGATAGACACTGACACATTGAACATATATTTTAGCGCATACTAAAGCTTCGGCTAAAGGTTTAGTGGAGGTTATAAAGATGGCACATCCACATGGAACATTGGCATTTTTGGTGGCAATGGCCAGTGACAAAGACCACTTATCATTTGCTAAACAACTTCTCTTAGGTAAAGTTAATGCTCTTCTCTATTGTAAAAGCTCTTTGATACTTTCTTCTAGGATAGATTGATTGCAGTAGTTAATTAAAAGGTTAACATATTGAGATTAATTTTAAAGCATATTGATGTCAACGCCAATTAAAAGGGCATTTGAATTAACATTTTAAAGCAATAAGTTATAAAATATTTTGTACCAATATTTGACACACTTTGGTATGTGTTAAAACATACTGAGATTGATTTAAATGAGTTTTACTCATTTAATCAATTTCACTTAGATTTTTGACTTTAATTAAAACTATATTAATTAGATGCTTGCATTAAAAATGATCTTTTACTTATTTTTTTTCTTCAATATGAGTTATGATGCATCCATATAAGATTTTCTTCTATAATCTTCATGCATTTATCTTGTTTACTGTCAGAATTAGATAATAAATAGAGTTAGAATTTTAGAAAAATAAGACATTACTTGAATTCATTGTAACACATGTATTCATCCTAAGCCTGTTTTGTGTCGACATGGTATGATACTTATTGACACTATTGGCATGGACAACACATGGGAGATTTTTACTCATGTCAATCAACAATAGATTTTAATAATTTACCAAAACCATACATTTTCCATTGTGTAGCTTGATACGTATGAGATTTTTAACCATGCTTTTAACCTCCAGTTGTGTGAGTCTCTACTATTTAATTTGGAATGGCTATATAGGCTTTGTTTCTCTCCATTGAACTGTAAGACCGCTATTATTTAGATTTTTAAATCGCTTTTGGAACCATAAACCTGTTTAAAGTGGAGGTGAAACCATTAATCTGTTTAAGGTAAGTACTTTTATTAAGTAAAATATTCCTCATTAACAAGTCTACATCAAAAATTTGGAGGTGCTGTTGCGTCGAGTACAGATCTTCTCGCTACTTTTGGCTTTTCATAGGGCTCACCTTTGGCAAATTTATTTCAAATGTAATAAAAGACATCAAATGGCACACAGTAAATCCTGTTCGCCAATTATTTTTGGAGGTGGTTGCTTGGAATTGTTCTGTTTTATTTAACTCTATACAATACTATATTGTTAATTTTACCTGACTCTTTTTAAGTATGTTATAGGGAATAAATAGAAAATTTAGTTGTAGAGTATTGTGTACTTAGCTCTTTCTTATTTTTTTATGTTCCAACTTGGATGCTAACAAAGCACTGGGAAATCTGTGTCTAATTTACTTAAGCATAGCACTGGTATTGCCTAATCTTTAAGCATGTAAAAGTGGTAGGATCATAATATCATAGTCGTCAAAATCAGTATCAGAATTCAAATCATATAGTAAAAAAACTCTAAGTACTGATTGGTATTGGATTAGAAGGATCAGTGAATTTGAAATAGAAGCAAAAAATGATTAAAGTATAATAAAATTATTATATATATGGGATTACAACAATGATTCTAATTATTGATAATAAGTATACAAATAATGCCATATTTATTCATATGAAATTAACAAACGCTAAAAATAGATCATAGGCAATAATAAAATTATTATTTTCTTACTATAAACCATAGAGTGTTACTACAGTTTAAGTTTGGTACGGGCTCCTGTGCTGTTTATTCTGTCACTTCTTCATTCCTCTGGACATTGCAGCTGGAAGACCTGAGCTGGTGGTGTTGACTGAGGTGAAGATAGCTGGGGGAAAATCTCGCATGGTTTCGGCTTCAGTCTTGAAAGATGTTTGGGTCAAGACTTCAAAGCATTTGGGGATTGACTATGTGGACACAGGTAGTATTGACGACAAGAAGAGCGATAAGGATCCAAATTGCAAGAAAATGATGTTGGCTACCTGCAAAAGTACATCGATAATCGATTCAATTAAGCATGCAGATCAGTTGCTCAAATCAAGATCAAAAGATCATCCTGGTCTTATTGTAGTCACTGGGTCATTACATCTGGTTGCCTCCTTGTTAGCTGCTATTAAACAGTAGTTCTCAAGACTTAAAGTGGTTCTTAAATTATTTTTGTTGCTTTAAACATGCTTTACTAAGATTAGCATTACAACCTTTGTCTGGATAAAATTAAATCTATTTAGTGTATTTGGACTTCATATCTTCATATTCTCTGTTTAAGATTCTGATGGCTTCTTGTGCAGGACACATTTTGTTCTTGTTCTTCCAACATCTTAAATTTCTACCAATATCAATTCATGCTTAAACTAGTACCATACCTTTAGCTCTATGGCGCAGTGTACATCTCATGTGAAAAAGTAATAGATTGGTTTGTTTGATGTAGAAAGTTTCATGTACTAAAATAATTATTAATAATTTCGATGGCAAAAAAAATCCACGAGGACCTCATTTTTTATTGAATGTTAGTTCATCTTCTTATATCAACATTGTTTTGCACACTTTTTCGATCCTTAACCTCTTTTCGTTCAATTATAAACATGAGCGCCTCACTGGATTATTAAGCTCGAATTGACATTTTATTTGAATTTTTTTTCTTTCTAATTTTGTGTTACCACTCTCCGTGGCCACATCCTCTTTCTAAAATCAATCCTAATTCTGATTGACTTTTTTCTTTCAATTGGCAACGTGCTAACATGTTTTCAATTTTAGTTGGTCAATATTGAGGTAATTAGCTTGATCTCATAAAAAAATTTTATTAGTTATTACAGTAAATTGGAAAGTATTTTATTAGTTCAGTATTCTTAGGTTAATTGTCTTTTTTAAAAAAATCATCTATTAATTTATTAAAATTAAGACTTCACCATTAGATGTTTAAAAATTAAGAAGGACGAGAGGGCTAATTAAAATTGATCTAAGAATTAATGGGATCTCTTAGTTTTTAGATATGCTTTTATATTCTCCCCTCTTTCGTAATACATTAAAATATTAATACATAATAAATTGATAAAAAAATATAAGTGTGATCGTAATAATATAAGATTAAGAGTGATGATTAAATAAATAAGAACGAATATTTTATATTCTTAATTTTTTTAATGTATTCTCTTCCTAAATTAAATATGATTATAAAAATTATAGTATTTATAATCAAGATATAGGTAAAATAATAAAATAATAGAGATCAAATTTGTTGATACGTAAGAATCTTAAAAACCTAGTTTTTATTATTTATGAAATACGCATAAAATTTTAGAAAAAAATAAAATCTACAAAATTTAGAGATCAAATGTATTTAGATGACTCGATCTGAATAAAAAAATGAACTAAAATATTTAATGCGTTAATGGCCTTTAGCACCCATTCTAAACTCTTATTATGCATTTTACAGTGTAATAATTATAAAAAATAATTTTTTATATATATCCGATGGGTTTATACAATATTTTTGTGGGCCAAGTTGGTAAGGAATTATACAATATTTTTGTATATGCATTCAATATTAGTTTGTATACTTTTTATGACAATAAAAAAAATAAAAATAAGTAATATGGTTGGATATAAAACTATTTTTATAACAACAATACCTCATCTTTATCCCATTCGACAAGCTTGGTTATATAGATCTTTTTTACATTATTAAGTTATATTTCCTACTATATTATCATTTATACTTAAATAAATTTTATCTTATTTTATTATTACTAACCAAGTCTTGTTTTGGTCTTCCTCTTACTCGTTTGATATGCAAGTTTGTCGTAGTTTCACATCGCCTCACTGGAGCATTTATTGGTCGTCTAAGTACATGCCCGTACAATATTAAACTTGTCCCTCAGAGTTTTCTCTCAATAAATGCAACTCTAACTTTCTCTATAATGCTCTTATTTCTTATGATATCCATCCTCATATGTCTATATGTCCACCTTAGCATCCTCATCTCTGCAACTCTCATCTTCTACTTATGTGCTCGAGTTATAGCTCAACATTTAGCTCCATATAACACAGCAGGTCTAACTGTAGTTTTGTATATTTTTCTTTTAAAATTTTAAGGTATTTTACGATCACATAAAATATCCGACACTCTCCTTAATTTCAATTATCATGCTTGTATTGTATATAAGACATTTCTCTCAATTCCTCTATTATTATGCAAAAATGATTATAAATATTTAAAGTTCATTTATTACCTCCTATCTTAACAATTATTTTATTACGTTTAATATTGTTTAATTTAAATTTCATATATTCTATCTTTATTTTACTAAGCCTAAAACCTTCCTCTTCTAGTGTTTCATCTGTTAAAATAATATCATCTCAAACAACATACACCACGGTACTGTATCCTGAATGTATGTAGCAAGTTCGTCTATAACAATGGCGGAGCCAGCTCGGGTGATCTACCCGGGCTGTGGCCACGAGTGCGAACGGCTACCCGGGCTAGCTTCCTATTGTTTCCATTTTTTCCCCTTTCCCTTCTAAAAAAATTACCTTTTCACCATTAAAGATGTTAGATATGATTTTGCAAGACAAAATCAAGGGGTCATCGATCATTGAAAGTCTAATATGACTTCAAAATTGAAATCTACATTTCGCGTAGATAAATTTAGACTATTAATTTGCTCTGAACTGTTTACTGGTGAATGAGAAATTAATTAGTTAAAGTTGTATCCAGAAATAGCATTAAGGAGAAGATAGAG
>JBBPFP011166585.1:0-11337 GCA_037974795.1 Kaempferia galanga | reverse complement strand
TGCTTGATTAGAAATAGTTAAGAGTAGTATTCTATCAATTCAACCAATTAATATACTATAGACTAAAACCTACTACCCTAGGACATTATTATATTTATCCATCTGGCATATATCTGAAGTAAATATAATAACCATAAACTTTATCTTTTATTAATAAAATATGATACAAAAGTTCATTTGCTAATAATTTCATAATTGGCACTAAGAGCTAATACTAACAGTTATCCTTAACAAGAGACGTACATGTTAATCTGTTGTAAAGTTAGATTACCTTGGTTTTCCATGACCTTTATAAACTTCTTAGTTCATGCACCTTTTTCTTATATTCCTACTGATTAAATTTGTACTCGCTTTCAGCTTCCTTTTGCCCTCTAGGTTAGTAGATAAAAGAGGTGTTGTGTCCATATAATCAGGGGAGGAGTCCCTAGAGTTGCTCAGAGATCCTAGCTTGTCGATCCCACTTGACATCGAGTTATTTGGTTTCTTCTTCTATTGTTTTGTTTTTTATTTTTCCTTCTTTGTTAAAACCAAATGTTTACCTCATTTGATTTGGTATGCACATGAACATACATACATGCATTAACATTTAGTAATTTAGCGATTTATATATTGCATTGATATTTGTGTTGGGTTAAACAAGTTCAGTCCTCTTACTTCCTGTATTGTCATTTAAGAAGTACCCTCTGATCTAGCGGAATTATACCAAGCATATCTGTAGGCATTATTAGGTACATAACCATGTATTGTTTTCCCAACTGATAGGATTCACAAAGCTCTAAGATTCTTATTATAAGACAAACTAGGAAGTAGGAACTATCTTTAGATGATTAGTAATCCTTGAATAATAAGAAAGTGTTGTGAGGGTTCAACATACATACAAGAATATGAAGGTGGAGTAAAATAGTCAATATAAACTCCAAAAACTCATGCTCAAACCCCTATCCTTCCATGAATCCTAAATGGAATAAGAATTACCATTTTGTATTAAGCAATAATTCAAAGTTTAGCAAGTTTAACAAAGAGCAACCCGGTGCACGCAATGCACGAAGCACCCGCCAGTGCGAGGCCCCGGAGAAGAGTCTGACCATAATGGATCATGGTAGCAACTTAATTGTTGCGCTAAGGCAGTTCCCCTTCTTAACAAGAATAACAATTAATGATAAATTCAAATGGAAATCACATACATTAACTCTAGAGAAAAGTTTATAGATTGATGAACATTAACCTATCAAATGCCTTATACTAGTGTAAAAGATCAATTGTTAAGTATAACAATCGGCAGGCCTGAATAACGTAAGAACAGAAAATGAGCAAGTGTTACCAAATATGTATTCAGAAGTGTTTTGAGTGAAGGATGCGTGGAATGTATTACAGATATAGCAGAAGTATCTCTGTTAAACAATCTATATAACTGAGTAGAAAATAATGTGTGACACATTGTAGCCTTAGCAAAAGAAGACTGCAGACAGAATAATGTGAGTAGAAAATGAGTAAATGTTACCAAATATGTACTAAGAAGTGTTTAGTGAAGGATCCAGGTAGAAGAATGTGTGGAATGTGTTACAAATGAAGAAGTTCCTCTGTTAGACAAAACATATAATTGAGAGGTGGCAAAAATTGCAACCTTTTCAAAAGAAGATGAGTATATGCAAACCAAACAATGTAGAAGAAAATGAGTAAATGTTGAGTATTTGAAAAATCCGTGAAGGACCTAGGTAGAAGTTAGTGTGGAATGTGTTACAAGTGTAGTAGAAGTACCTCTGTTAGACAAAATATAAAACTGAGAAGTGACACACATCACAACCTTAGCAAAACAAGATGAGTATATGCTACCTAACAGAAATTGGAATGACAAAGTTGTAGATAAACAGGATGGGAATAAATGAACCGTTTTGAGTGATTGTGTCTGACCGTGCCATATAGATGGTGTGCTCAGTGGATAACCATGAAACATGTAGACATCCCAAACATACCAAGCTTCCAACAGTGAGTATATTTCAGTTTGTCATGTCCACCAATGGTCTCTACTGCCACAAGACCCTTTAAATGGGAACTATATGGCCAAAGCAAATCTATTGGGGGGTCAAATGGTGTTATAAATTTGGTAGACACCCTCAGCATAATCAAGTAAACATCCTAAAATCTAGCCGTCATAGGCTCCAACTTAGTACAAATTGCATGAAGAAAACAGCAGGAGAGATTTAAATAATCTTGCAGTCTCTGATATGTTAGGTAGGTATGTGGTAAATCAACAACAATAGCATAAAAAAGTCAAATATGAGTAGTGATCTCTATGTAGGATTGTAATAACTAGAATAGACTAACAATTACATTGAAAATTTGAGAAATATCTCCCATGTATAGATCTCTAGCCTCTTCGAGTCTCATAGAGTGATTTAAAGAATTATCAGAAGATTCCCATGAGGTTGGAATCAATGGGCTGTTAGAGGATGGCAAACTACTGAGCATCAATTTTCTCACATAAGGGTTTGGTAGATTAAAGAATCTCCACAAATTGGGGGTGAGATATTCTATCTATAAACCCAATGTGAATGGTTACAGCCTACAAATATGCAGTGAAGTGAGGAACTGAGTATGTTGAGATTTAGGGGAATTTGGCAAAAGGGTAGCCAAAATTTGCAATGCAAGAGAACAAACACCATTTCTATTATATATTTTTTTGTTAATTTTAGTAAGGCTCAAAAAGGAGCTAGTGTTGTTCCATTACCCAAATCATGCAAGCACTCCTCATGTAGCGTCGATGATAACCAAGCATCAGGTGATGAGTGCAACAAAGTTACCATAATCTTGTGATGCTATAGAGGTTGAGCGGCAATGCAGTATGAAGTAGTCGTAGTGGTATGTTTTTGCAATAGGTGGCAATGAGAAGATTGCATTCTCATGATGTACACGAGACTTTAATTTGTTGCCGCGAGTGAGCAACAAATTGATGGGAAGAAGCCACTGTGATGCTACATTGGTGTAGCGAGTAAGTGATGGTACGAATCGTACGATGAATCTTGCTCTTACAATAAGCTCGAGGCTTGATTTTGTTGTGGCACATAAGCAACTGAGCAGTGGTTGATCGTTAAAAAAAGGACAACTCCGGTGCACGAAGCTCCTGCCAGTGCGGGGTTAGACCACATTGGGTCTATTATACGCAACCTTACTTTGCATTTTACAAGAGGTTGTTTCTACGACTCGAATCTGCGACCTCAATGTCACATGGAAAGAACTTTACCGTTATGTCAAGGCTTCCCTTTAGTAGTTGATCATACAAGAGGACAAAATTAATAAAAACCCATAAGCACACAACAATCAAAATTAAAAGGAGTTGAGATGTATGGAAGGTTTGGTTGGTCTTAGGAAGGGACTAAGCAAAAACTAAAGCGATTAGCTCAAGGCTACATGGGCAACATGCAAAAAAATGATTTGGGGGAGACGCCTTGGTTAAGTTAGGTATTACAACAACACCAACAACTAAACCTTATCCCACTATGTGGATCGGCTAAGTATGTAAGATAACACAAATATCATGCTATGCTAAATGAGAATTTAAGATTAGTTATTGTAGGTAAGTAGTATTAAGGATATGTACGAGGATGTAACGATCAGAGTAAAGACTTCAAATAGAGTAACTGAAGCATTTCCAATAAACATAGGGTTAAATCAAGGATCAACTCTAAGCTCATTTTTTTTACACTAATTATGGATGAACAGCACACATTCAAGGCACAATACCGTGGTACATGTTATTTGCAGATGATATTGTTTTGGTAGATAAAACACGTGAAGGAGTAAATGTTAAACTAGAATCTTAGCGGAGACACTAGAGAAGAGAGGTTTTAGGCTTAGTAGAATAAAGACAAAATATATGGAGTTTAAGTTTAACAATATTAGACGTAATGAGACAATTGTTAAGGTAGGAGAGGACAAGTCGAGAGCTTTAAATATTTAGGATCATTTTTGCAAAATGATAGAGGGATTGAGAGAGATGTCTTACATAGAATACAAGTAGGATGGTTAAAATAGAGGAAAACGTCAGGTGTTTTATGTGATCGTAAAGTACCTCTAAAACTTAAAACTTAAAGGAAAATTTTACAAAACCACAGTTAGACCTGCTATGTTAAATGGAGCTGAATGTTGGGCTATGACTCGAGCACATGAGCAGAAGATGAGAGTTGAAATTGCATCGATTGAAAGAAAACTTCGAGAGACACATTTAAGATGGTACGAACAAGTACTTAGACGACCAATAAATGCTCCAATTAGGCGATGTGAAACTATGACAAACAGGCATATCAAATAAAGAAGAGGAAGACAAAAAAAAGCTTGGTTAACAATAATAAAACAAGATAAAATCTATTTAAGTATAGATAATAATATAGTAAAAGATAGAGCTCAATGGCGTAAAAGGATCTATATAGCCGACCCCACCTAGTCGGATAAGGCTTGATTGTTGTTGTTATTGTATTGTAGGTAAGTAGTACTTTTTACTTCTCTCTATATATAAATCATAATAGTATAGTTTGATATAAGATTTAAAATTTTGAGTCATGTCGAAGTTTCGTTCACTAACCGAATCAAGACGATTTTGGTATCATATAATATTGTGTCCAATATTATTCCCATATTTAATTAATTAAACTATTGTTAATAATATAATTAATTTTATTCTATTTAAATTTTTGTATTTAAATTTTTAAAAATAGAAAATAAATTAAAATTAATGAAATTAATATTTTAAATTTTTATAGTGGAATGAAAATTAATTTAGGGTTAAATAAAGCTCATCAACTAGAAATGGTGTTATTAAATGGGTTCAAACCAACTTAATTTGGATTTATCTATATTTATAAGAGAGGTTCAACTTTATTGAATTAGATAATTGCATTTTTTACAAGCTTAGGTTTGTTCTTCCTCTTGGTTCACCCCGTAGCCTTATCGTCCCACACCTTCACATCTCGATTGGCCATGCAACCATCCGCATATGCAACATGCATCCCTCATCGGACCCACCCTTGTAATAGCACTGGGTGATCGTACCTTATCTCTCTCCAATTACTTTTTCCCTCTCCTCTTTTATTTTGACCTTTCTTCTTTACTTTATTTTTACTTTCCACACTTTTCTTCCCATTTTTTGCTCTTAGAGTCCAGAACAATTTTTCACCCTTATATTTGAGATGTTGAGTTTAAATTTTGATATTATGTTGTGAAATATTTGATTTTTATTGAGTAAAAATCGATTTAGAATAATAGAAATCCATAAGAAGGTTTAAACTATATTTAATTTAAATATATTTTGATCAATTTAAAATTAAATCTAATTAATATACAAAATAATTTAATTTATTAGTAGTAATACATTTATAAAAGTTAAAAAAATATATTATATTTATTTCTTTTCATATGAGGAGAGACAAAGATAATCATCTTTACCGAGGTTAAGAGGTTTTGTTTTTCCTCTATTTACCTTAAAAGGTTGTTTCTCTTTATTTATTTTGATGAAAAGGGATAAAAGAGAAAAAATTAATAGATTAAAGAGAAAAAATTAATAGGGCAAAATAAATATCAGTTTAAAAATAAAAATAATAATAACCTTTAAAATTAAAAATAATAATAATAATCATAAGGCTCCTTCACACCCCACAAAAAGTCATCACAGGGGTTGCGGCACATGCTGCATCTTGTACCTGTACTCCCATGAATATCGGTGTCGATCGGCGGACATAATGGTAAATACCGCCTGTGTCGGCCAGCATGGCACGAAATTGAAAGCCATGAATACATGTTATTGATAAGTAGGTGTCAAACCAAAAATGAAGGTTGGGATAATTAGACTATGATATAGATAATCTTATAATTGACTCATGAGTCAACCCTTGGGTGGACATGTTAGTACATATATACATATATTATGTATGAAACATCACGTAAAGAGTTACAAATCACAAAATCATCAAATATACTATGTTATATAATGATAAGATAAATTCAATAATAAATTATAAAATAGCAATAAAATTAAAAAGGTGTCAAATGATATTTTACTAGAGAATTTTGCAATGAGAAATACCTCTTCAAATGGAACAAACACAAAAGGTGTCAAACCCCTTCGATGAGAAATAGCAGGTACATCTGGGTCATGTGTTTCATCCTCTTCCCAACCTTCCACAAGTCCAAGCACGCCATCTACGTGACTATTTACTTCATTTTCATTTACACCAGTTGTAACAAGTCTCAATAGATCAAGCCGATTGTTTGCCCCCGTAGTTGTACCTCTAAGCCTGAAAAAAAAAATGAGAAGTAAAATCTATTGATTTGAAGAGGGGAATCTTTGATTCAGCAAATACCAGTACCATTTTAGAACCAAAGAAATGTTCTCCTGCAGTATTTATCTAAAAAAGAAGCTAACTAGTCTATTACCTAAGACGCATTGTTAGCACAGTAAGTCGCATGCCTGGGTATAAGAGAGCAGCTTCAATCTACAAGCTCATAATAAACCAACACATGATACATGGTGGACTATTCATGGGCCAGAAGAAAATGGGTTAGTAGATGCTATTATACAAACCTGGTCTTCAGTTAACTTGTAGTCACCTCTGAACACACATTCAGCCTTGGAAGCATGATTCATGCACTTAGCCACCTCTTTAACTTTTTGTGAAGATATCTGTTTGATCATAAAGATTTCATTAGTAAGTGAATCAACAAAAAAACACAACATAGCAATTATAGCTCACTTATAACCTTGTACAGGAACTTCCCACTTGGAAAAAATCTTAGGTAGCGATAGTAGCAAACCTACAAATTAACCAGAATGTAAATACAATATGAGGTGCTTCAAAATAGTCCAAATTAGAATCAGGTTTCACTCAAGAATGATTCTCAGAGCAGTAATTACTTTGACTCGAGCAAAAGAGCATATTTTTCTATAACACAATTCTACTTTCAAATACAAGGTGTCAAAGTTGATTCTTATGGATTCACCTCAGCTAACCACTGTCTCACTGAACTACCAGACAAAAAGGTATCAGAAAAAAGGATACAGCTACGGTAACCCAAAAATTGGTTTTGGGGTCAGTTAAACTAAGAGGGAAATGACCAAACAAAGAAAACACCACACAAGAACATCATGTGACAAGTAAAGCTATGGTAATATCTTACCACATGGACAGGATTTGTAACTTTCCACTCTGCTACCCCCGTACGAATATAGGTATTTCGGCTAACATAGAGACCTGAAATGGAAAGTTCACAGTCCTTAACCGATTCAGCATAGAACATATGAACCAGGAAATAGCTAAAAGCGAGAATGACCAGAGCAGCTGAAAGTCAACAGTTTAGATGTCATGCTGCACCTATCAGTATTAAGTAAAATGTTATTTTCATGAATATACAACAACTTTTATTCCTTTAAAAGGAAGTGATATGATCTCCTTAAAGGACCTTGATGCTAAGAACATAAAATATAGCAGATCATGGACAGCCACTATCTCTCATCAGATTATCCATAAAAAGAAGTCTATCTTCTCTTTAAAACTAGAGAAATTTCAGAACCCAAGTCAGCAAGCATAAAATTACCATCATGATAACCAGAATTTGCTCAACCAACAAAATATAGTTAAGATTCTCATTGACCAGAAACAATATATAAATGGTGCCCTACCATTCCGAGCTATCATTTGATAAATTACCCTTTGTCTCACAACAACAGTGCACCTTCAATATATATGATATGTGTAACTGAAGGAGAACATAAAATATAAAAAAAAATGAAATTATTACCATCATTTCGAATTCTTGGTCTCTGGACCCACATTTTCCTCCAAGAACCATTGTACAAGCTTCGGACGATTATGTAATTTGCTTCTGCTCCATAACTCTACGAGGATTGATGGGAAATGTGCATAACATGTTAAAATCATGAGCAAACAAAAGCACTATGGAGTATATACGATTTGGGATGTACCTGCCAAATCTTTAGGCAGATATTTTGCCACAATATTGGATTACGAACAGTATATCTCCATTTGCGACAAACACATGCCGCTCTTCCCAAAGTGTATGGCCTCATGCGTGCAAATACCTAATTTTAAACACATAAGTTATTAATCCAGAACTTCACATTCTGAGTTCAAGCAAATATTTCTAGAACGGCACTTAATTAGTTTTGACTACAAAAATTCTGATATCATAACTTCACATCCTTAGTTAAAGCAATTATTTCAAAAAAAAAATTAAATAAGTTTAAAATAACTAAGAAATGTGGCTAAAGTTCATGCAACTATACATACCAAAACAAGTGAAATGGAATGATGCAAAATAGTACTTCCGTGTTAGCTAATTCATTGAGATGTAAACACTAATACAATGGCATACAGATCCTTATCACCCCACTAACTATATACAAAAACAAGTGGAATGAAATGATGCAAAATAGTAATTCTGTCAAAATGATTCATTGAGATGTAAACACTAATACAATGGTATGAAGATCCTTGTCACATTATAAATTAAACATCACTAGCAATGGAATTAATATAACATTATACCTCATAAAATCAAAACCTAAAATCCAATATGTGCATGCTACGTAAGAATTTAAGAACACATAAACTACAAGACGGAGCATCATATATTTGCCATTCATACAATTTGCCCATTTTAGACAACAACAACAACAACAACCAAGCCTTTTCCCACTAAGTGGGGTCGGCTATATGGATCTTTTTACGCCCATTTTAGACAATGAATGAAAAATGTACCTCAAAGAGTAATTCATCTGGCAAACAACGATGAATTAGAGCAGGGTCAATGTATGGTTTACTGCTGAAACTTCCAAAGGGAGCAACAGGTCTGACCCTATTGCCATAAAGATCTGATCAGAGAACCAAACACATGGACTAATTAGAGCAAACAAAGTGTTGAAGCATCACTTGCAAGTACCATGAAACAGAATGGAGAATGAAGTTCACTATTGGTAGAAACTAAATCTAAGCATACTTAGCCAAGGTCTATCTGTTCCCATGAATTCCACAGTTCTCAGGTGAGAAAATCGATTATGTTCTGAAGGAACTGATATAGAGATATCTGCAAAATAGCATCATAATTAAGGATAGAAGACAAGTTATAACTTGTACAGTATATATTCACCTTGTTATGGAGAAAATAAAGATTCATATGATTGGTACAACAACAAGCACCATTTATTTTCAAATTGTTTGATTTTTGCTTTCATGGACATTTCTAGGAAGTAATTTTACCGCTATAATGCTTGCAAGTCTTTGTAACGTTGGACTACTGACACTTTGACTCACATCATCTATCATGGACATCTGATTACCCTAATATGCCCACAATATCCTACCTATGTGATTTTACCTCATCTGGGCATAATAACTTCTGGTGGATATATTGTTTTTTCAGTTGTGGACTGCTTCATCCATAAATAAATATTGAAGATTTGACCTTACAAATTACAATTAGCCTAAATATTTCATTTAATCAATAAGCACACAACCACTAGTATCATTTTATTTCTGTAAACTTAACCTTCCAATTTCCACTTTCCTAATTTGTCATAAACCTACCATTTAAAATATCTAGAACCCTAAGACCTATGATTGTTAATGTTGGAACATTGCAAGAAATGATGGTGAAATGTTAGGAAGAATTAACTAATTTCCTCTATGCTTAACAACACAATTTTAGTTGGTTAATAAATTAAACTAAAATGCAATTTAAAATAGATGTCCTTTAATCATACTTTGCAAATAGACGTAAAGAAGTACATCACAAAAATATCGTGCAGCAAATTCTTAAGAGAAAAAGTTGGTTTACTTTCAGAGACATTTTGCCGCAGAGAATAAGTGGCAAAATCTAAAAATATTCCTTTGATCACCTCTTGAACCTAAATTTCAAACTCTAGATCATATAAACTAGAAATAAAGCTCAACTAGGAGCAACTTTAAATTCTTTATTCACTGCCACCTAAACAGGCCAGTAACAATTCTCTGAGGAACTCACACCATGTAGTTAAATTTGCTGTTGATCGATAATTAAAGAGACCAATAATCATCCTGAATCAAGAAACATATATAAACTCACAACAGTTAATGTTAAAACAACGATACAAAAGACATTACAAAAAACATCATACTGGGTAATTGAACAAAAACAAAAACAAAAAACAAAAACAAAATGCACAACGAAATTTCTATACTCGTTCTAACTCTTCTGGAGGTATTCAAATCCCCAATAAAAAATTTAATTAAAAAAGATAACATAAATCAAATAAGATAACACTACGGACGCGCAACTATAGAAGCATAAGAAAGTAAAACATAATCCGCAGAACACCATGGTCGAGTACTTTTTCCTCCGGGAGCATCTCCAATCGTCAAAAGCGCGCAAAAGGGGAAGAATTCGTAGTAGAAAACTCACCCGAAGCCATCGGCGATCGAGAGAGCGGTTCTAGGTCGAAGAATGGAAGGTCCAGGAGAGAGGCCTTCTCCCCCGCAAGAACACGTCGCTTATTACTCGAAGCTAAAATCTCGACCATCTGCCTTGATATGCACGGTTGTGATTCATGGAGAGTAATGTAGATCGTGCCTATGATCCGGGTCCGACAGCATGTCTAGAAACATCCGTCGAATTTAATGTTGTCAGAGAGAGGCGAGCGCCGAGCTTGCCAGGCACATCTGTAAACGGATCCACCATCAACATTCTACCGGGTTATCATGTGAACCCGATCCGACTTGGATCTACTTTAATGCCAGATAATTTATCATTTACTATCTCTATTCTTTATTGAGTCACTTGGCAATAACGGATTATGTTGAGGGTGAGCGAATCGTATTTTCTACATGCCACTTCAGTCACTTGGCAATGTACTCAAGCAGGAGCCATTTGTGGACTAGGAATCGTCCACATTATAATTATGATTAGATCATGATTGTGATTCAATCGTAATTAATTGTGAACTTTTCTTAGATTTATTTTCACATTCAGATTATAGTTTGAGTCGGGACAGATAGTCGAAGGCTACCCAAAAGTTCCCTCGGCACTCGGCTTCTGGTAGCCTGGCCACCCGACCACCACTGGCAACCTTCGGTCGCCTATCCCGACTCAAACTACAACATATATGGGAAGATGAACCCAGAAAAGAATCACATGCAATTGCAGCAGAATCGCAATTGCAATTTGGCCCAATTGCATTATTAACCATCTCCTGATCTATAAAAAGTGAACCAAAGGATCGGTCTCCTAAAGCAAAGCCATGTTATTTGGCTGAAATTATCCAAAGTGCTCCACTTTTAAAAATTATGAATCTCA
>JBBPFP011166477.1:378-11337 GCA_037974795.1 Kaempferia galanga | reverse complement strand
AAAAAAATAACTAGTGAGTGGGTTAATAGATTTCAGGAGTTTCCCATTGAGGGTAAGGAGTTGACAAGAGCTAGATGATTGATCTCATCTGGAAACTGAGTCGGATGGAAAGGCTGGCTAATGAGGGCAAGGACTTTAACCCCGAGAGGACCACGGGCTAAGGAGGTAGTGCCAATTTGTAGTAGAGAGGAAAGAACCAGTGGAAATCTTCTTTTGTACATCGCCAATCGGCATGCACTACGCCCGTGAGCTAGAGGTCAGCCATTGGAAGACCTGACAAGAGATAAGTCGGCCAAGTGTGCACTATGCTTCCAAGAGGCATGATGGGTGTTTGGAGACCCGACCGGTGCCAGGCTGGTCAGGTAGATGCAATGCGTGTAAGGTAGGCACAAGACCAGGGAATATAACCAACGTGGAGCCAATCAGGTACACGATACACATGCGAGATGTGTGTTGGACGCTATTAACCTGGTCAGGTGAATATGTTAATCATATGTTCGACCAATTGCTTATGGAGCACGATCGACCCCCTACTAGGTGGGAACATGTTGTGATCGTGATGTGCACATTGGGCATGAAAGGATCCGACCAGACCATGGCCGGTTGGGTATTCACTATGACCCTAAAACTAAGGAGGTTGGGCCTCTAGTAGCTTTTTTGAGAGGCTATTTTATGGGACTGGGTCTGCACCTGGCCCGGTCGGCTTGGCCTAGTGCTTCTTCACTTTTACCACCCTATTCTCCATGACTTTGACTGCCACGTCTTATCTGACTTCGACCGCCGCATTCTCTTGATCTCCGACATTCTACAAACCTTGGGCCTCCAATAATGCACCATATCACAAGCCTCCCCTCCATGTCTAGTCGAAGGAGGCTCACGACTGACTGATTAGACCTAAGTCCAGCCTTCGAGGATCCCTTGGCCAATCAATAACGCCCCTTCTCAACCGAGTAAATTATGTGTAGAAATCTTACATTCTCGGTCGATACATCGATAAACCAGTTGACCCTCTGATGCTATCGGTTGGTCTTTCGAGGTTTTCTAACACCATCTTTCTCAAAAAAAGATGTGTTAGACATTTTAAATTCCAAGTAAGGTATTTGCTGCTTGCAGACGATTGTGTCAACAGAATAATTTACCCATCGCGTCCATCACAAATGTCGTTTCCTAGGTGAATGCCATGTGGTTTACCAACTTCGCCTTTTCTAACAGCCGACACATGTCTTTTCACACAACTCAATGACACCTTTTCTCCTCTGATCACACCGTCATGGATGACCCGGTTGTTTTGATCAGACGACTTAATTGCAGTGATTATCCCAAGGCACCTCTTTTAAAAACCTTAAGGCTACGTTTGGCTGGGTGTAATGTAATCAACTTTGTAATATAATACAATGTAATATGAATTACATTTCTATGCTTGGAAATATATTGTATGTAATTTTTGATTACAAGGGTGATTACATTGTTTTGTTTGGTATCCATTATTTTTTATAAGGAATGTAATTCGTAT
Source organism: Kaempferia galanga (assembly GCA_037974795.1). Taxonomy (NCBI): domain Eukaryota; kingdom Viridiplantae; phylum Streptophyta; class Magnoliopsida; order Zingiberales; family Zingiberaceae; genus Kaempferia; species Kaempferia galanga. Next base: position 9,824 of record JBBPFP011166477.1, on the reverse strand, counting down.
TATTATAAAATAACAAAAATATCCTGTGGCCTCTGCCGTCGGCCGATGGTTGGCGACGAAGGTAGGCGATGATGATGGGGGCCGACTATATTACAAGGTTGTTTACATTATATTACAGAGTTAAAATGATACCAAATAAAGTAATCAGCCTTGTATGTAATCCTGATTATATTATAAGGTTGATTACATACAAGGCTGATTACACCCTACCAAATCAACCCTAAGTGTCTCCCTGATTACCTATTTGCACCTCATCTTCCTTTGTCTTTGCATTATGTGTGATTCTTGTTTTATGCTTCTAACCTCCGGTGATCACACAAATAAGTGTCATTTTTGATCCTTTGGTTTCTCTTCTCTTGATCTTCCACGGTTGAGGAAACCTTTCTTCCCTGGTACGCTTGGTATCAATTTAATTTTGATGGTTATGACCACACTTATATTTATTTATCATGGGAGATCCCCAAGAACGATTGCATTCTCATCCCCGAGCCGCAGCAAGTTGTTCTCCCTCCGACTTCATTATGTTCTTTAAGGATCAACTACAAGCAGGTCTGCGATTCCCTATTCCCAAATTCTTATCTAATATAAGCTGGTATTTTTGCCTTCCACTTGTCCAATTCGCCCGTAACATCGTCTGTTTGATGTGCAGGACGGCTATCATTTTCTACCTATATGATGAGATCTTCCATCACTTCTATTCTTTTAAGAAATCTGAGTCGGGAGTTTTTATACTATAATCCCGCCTGAAGTTGGTCTTTTAGAAGAACATGCCTTCTTCTAATAAGAGATAGAAATCTTGTTTCTTTTTCATCGAATTGCCTTCTCCTGTATCCTGGCCAACTGAATGGCGATTGACCTCCCATCCTCTCTCGAACAGGGTGAACTCCGCCATAATGATGGATGTGCAGCCGCCATGGATAAGCTGGCTGGTGTGCAATTCAAGATTCTGGCCTTGCAAAAGAAGGAAATTCTTGATATATTTGGATTAAGCCCTATTCGACTAGCGCACCCCTTCCCTTTCGGTAAGAGTTGATAGCTTCGTCGTTCCATTATCACTAACTAAGGTTTTTTCCTTCTCAATGCAGTGAAGTCCCTGATCGAAACATACGCCGTTAAAACAATTCAACTATCCAAGGATGTCTTGGAGGAGTGCGGCCAGGTGGTTATGGCTGAGCAGGTGGTTCAGCCGATCGACCCATCAAAAGTGGGTGTCAACCAAGGCGCTAGCCCGACCGACACTCTTGAAGAAATTTTCAGTAGCCAGGCAAGGGCTACTTGTGAAGTGTCCCCATGGGGGAGGAGATGCTCGTGAGCATCATCACTGTTCAGGTGACTGCCCTCCCGTCGATGCCTCCTAGGGTGAAGCGCAAGAAGCACTAGTCCTACCCTTCCCCCCGACCTTCCAAGCCAGGGTCTTCAGATCTGCCCCTTCTCCCTCCAGTTTGGGAGGAAGGGGAACCTGGCCGAGCGATTCCCTTGTAGTGTCGATTCCCAAGTCCCCGCCAAGGCCAATAGAGACTCCCATTAAAGATCTCACCTTACTCGACCCGTTCGGCAAACCTCAAGGCACTTACCTTTTCTTCTCTGCCTTCAACATGCCTTCCATTCAGGGGATCATTCGACCTTTAGACCCACCCGCTCCTTGTAGGGAAGTAAAGCTGAAGGGCTTGCTGGCGGAGGCTTAGGCACACGTAGTGGAGGAGACGAGCTATCCTTCACCACGGGTGCTAGCCGATAGGTTCTCTCAGGGTGTGATCGAGATAAGCATGAACTAACTTTGTCTCTCGATGAAGACTAATACTAATGGTGGAGCTCTACACTCTTTTGTGCATTCCTTGAACATTTCCCAAGCCCTAGTGACCTTTGGGTGAGAGGTCGAGATGGTAGTGATTGCATCTGTAGTGGTAGCCGTCCAAGAGTAGTTGACCACTTATCGGGCAGGGGAAGACGGTCAATTTGAGGATAGGAAAACTGTATACTTTGAATCCCCCAAATTTTGTAGCCAAGCCGACGATCAAATAAATTGATATTTCTCTTATGGAGCCATCGCGGTTGTCTGACAACTTAAGGAGGCTAGCTGTCTAGCATCCCATCCCCCAACTAATTTCCTTGATCATCAGTGGGTACTTGACAAACTCCCCAATAAAGCCCTCCAGAAATTTAAATGATATCCTAGAACTCCTCTTATAATGTTTTGTAATGTTTAAGTCCTCCGAGCATGTCAAAACTTTCCATGCTTGTAATGAACATTATGTTTACTATGCTGGTTTTGTGTAGATTAGTTTCCCTTACCTTGTCTTAAAATTCTCACGAATATTGCCCCATTGATGAGTGAGGGTGATATTCATATTCCTTGTGTATGTTGGGCGACTACTAGGAGCGTGCCTTTCTCCGAATGATGAGATGCCTTGGTTTTGAGAAACGAGGTGACACGGGAAATCCCATTGCGTAAGAGTGATAGTGTTCCTTGATCAGGCAGCTTATGAAACACCTCTTTCCCATTACACGACACCTTGTTCCAGTAGCGAAACGATGCCTTTTTATCAAGTTGAATGAAGCCAAACCCCGACCAGGTAGCTACTTCTCTGAAGTTGTTCGATGGGAGACTTGGTGTGTTAAACGACAAATAGCTATTGCCAACCATGCAAGATGTCGATTGCGACGCCCTGGTCAAGATGGCACACGCTAGTAATGGGAGGGCTATGGATGGGTATCAAGTCCTAGCCCCCGACTAATAATGCCACCGTAGAGAGTGATGAAGTCTTTGGACCAAGTTGCCCACTATTAACTGCCCACTGACAAGTCGTACACTCTGCCCTGATTCGATCAATTGTGGCAAGCCGGTTATAGACAAAGAGTTAGGTAAAATTCCAGCTATCTAGGATCGACCTCGACGCCCCGGTCGAGATGACACCCGCTAGTAAAGGGAGGGCAATGGTATGGTTATACTAGTTGGCATAATTAATGCAAGGAAAAGATGTGGGATGGCGCTCATGCTAATGATTTGCATTTTCCCCTCGTCATAAATACTACTGTATATTTAACGCCACGTGTTTATCAGATATGTCTTTTCCTAACAAGATAGTTGTTGCCTAATATTCCGTACGGATGATGGTTTAGACTTCCCATAATCAAGCAGCCAGGGTAATGAGCGTGCCTTTTTAGGCAATTAGACGACTTTATCATTTGCTCTCTGTTATAAAATGGGATTAGACAATTCCTATGCCCTCTACTCTCTCTGTTGCTTTAGTCTTCTTCCTCTCGCGGCATTTTGTGTCCCGATTGCTTTCTCACCATGTGTTCTTCAAACTTCCCTCCCCGAATTTGTCATAGCCACCTTCAATTTTTTTGTCTACTCTCATCACCAACTTTGATAACTTAGATTTAGACGACCTCCGTTACACTTATTAGGTCCCTCACACCTTACACATAATATTGCCCAGTGAACAACACCGCACGATCCTTCCGCCTCCATCTTACTTGACTTTTTTCAAGGCACAGATTTCGACGGGCCTTCCCATTCCTATCCCCAACTTCTTTTCCGAGGTGAGCCAATACTTCCGCATTCCTCTTAACCAACTTGCCCCAAGTGCTTTCCAACTTCTATGCGGGGTTACGATCCTATTTTGCATCTTCGAAATTCCGCTGTCTAAATTCTGGTAAACCGCCGTGTGTTCCATTACTTCTACGTCCCCGAGCAACAAGATGACAGGATTTTCTGTTTTCATTCCTGCTCAAGCACTGCATTCCTCGAAGGGCTATCCGACGAGCAACCCCCTGCCTTAGAATGGTATAAGAAGTATTTTTTTTTTCATGAACTTTCCTGAGCCAGTATCTTGGTGGACCGAGAGGCTAGCGTGTTTGCCACATGCATCCACGTTGGGTAACTTCCGTACTGAGCCGACATTCCTTGGAGCCTAAGGGAAGCTGGCAAGCCTAAAATTCGATCTTCCCAAGCTACTTGATGTGGACTTCTTGTACATGTTCGACTTGAGTCCCATTAAGGGCGACATTCCTTATGTCTTCTATATGTGATTGTCTCTTACTTCTCCCTTGTCTTCTTAACTAAGTCTCTTAATCTTAGCTGTAGCAAATGCTTTATCCGCTACCTGGGCCTTCTAGACTATAAGACTGAGTGCTCCTGAGCTGAATAGATGAGGATGGGCCATTTGGGATGAGCAGAAAGGCCTTTCGCTCGTTGACCATCTACTGTGACTACTCACTCTCGCCGATCCTCTGCCTCCCATTCGTACCGGGTGACTCCTATGGCCTCTACTCCTCACCGCTTGGGTCCTGCAACCCCTCACCGGATGGCCCAGTGGCCACAGGCTCACCTCGCCCTGCTTCGACAGGTATGGCTTCTCACCACCCTACTTCGGGGTGGCATCGTCTTGCCAGTCCCACTATTACTCCCGTTTGAGCTCCAACTCCAACTGTTCCTGCTATCACCAAAGCCTTGGCTCACTCTGCTTCGACGTCCAATCAGGGGAAAGCTCTTATGGGGACCGGGCAAGCATCTTTAACAGAACCTCTTCTTGGTCACCTGCCCTTGGCTATTAGGGCATCGACCAGGGCACCATCTCCTCTAAGGCCCAACCCCTCCGAGGGGTCCGAACGATTTTTCCTCGCCTCCTTCTATATGCCAACTCGACAGGGAGTGACACCTAGTGTCCCAATTATTGTGCCCAAAAGGAATCCATATGTTTCCACAATGACATGATATTGTCCACTTTGGGCCTAACATCTCATTGCTCTGCTCTTGGGCTCTGCCCAAAAAGTCTCATTTCAATAGAGATATCTTATTCCTTTTGGACCTATCATTTGATAAGTCCAAAAGGAATTCCTATATCTCCCCAATGGTATGATATTGTCCACTTTGGGCCTAAGTTCTCGTGGCTTTGCTCTTGTGCTATATGCAAAAGGCCTCATTTCAATAGAGATATCTCATTTCTTTTAAAATCTATGATCTTTTCCATCTCTTTTCAATGTGAGACTTTGATTATACTCCAACAATCCTCTTCTCAATAGGACCACCATCATTCTCATGGTCTAAGTCTCTCCATGAGCATCTCATCATTCTTGACTTTCTCTAGGCCTTCTTGCAAGCATTTGCGTTCGGTAACTCTTGACCTACTCTGGGCCTCCCTGTGAGCATTAGATCACCCTGGCCTATTTCGGGCTTCCATACAAGCATCCGATCATTTCTGCCCCTGCTCTGGTCCTCTTCGCGAGTATTTAGTCACACCTGACCCTGTTCCAGGCCTTCCTGCGAGTATTCAACCATCCTAACCCACTCCAGGCCTCACCGCAAGCATTTAACCACCTTAACCAGCTCCAGGACTCCCCACAAGTATCCGGTTACCCTGATCATCTCTGAGCCTCCCCTCAACTTCGTTTAAGGTCGTTCCACATGACATTTGGTATGTACCATGGCTTTGATACTATTTCATAGGTCTAAAAAAATTTAGATATCTATGCAATTGTATGATATTGCCCACTTTGGGCCTAAGCCCTCATGCTTTGCTTCTAGAAAAGTGCGCTGAGAAAAGTGCGCTTTGTAACCTTTATCCACTTTCTTTACAGCTCGTCGTTGGCATATTACATGAAAGCTAGGTGGCTCGAGATTTATATAATGCCCGTAAGATCTACAAGGACCATGTAAGCGAACTAGAAGCTGCCCTAGCTTCCACTTCTGCTTCACTTGACGTTGCTCACGTGAGGGAACAAGTGGAGCTCCAAGTAGGGAGGCTACAAGAAACAGAGAGAGTGTTGACTGAGACTCAAAAAGCCTTGGCCAACTAGGAAGAGACCCAACATTAATTGGAGCTCCTTATGCAGACCCTTGAGGCTAAACTTATAACAGAAATTGAGGCAAAAGATAAAACCATATATGACCTGGGCCAAATGACCAAAGCACTAGAAGACTTGAAGGTATCTCAAGCCTCTAAATTATCTTACCAGACTACCGAGCTAAAAGCACGAGACCTACTAATCTCGGAAGAACAAAGGCACTTAGACTCACGCACCCAAGAAATGAGTTTCTTGCATACTGAGTTCTATAAGATCAAAGCTAAGATGTCAACCTCATGGTCAGACTTGGAAGCTCACAAGGTTGAAGGGAACGAGCTCTTTGTTGCCATGTAAGCTGACCTACATTTTCCCGAGTTTGCCATGCAGGTCAGCCTGCACATAAACCTAGCCCTTCTTATGGAGCAAAGGGAGTAGTTCGGCTACTTCGCGAAAGAGGCTATCTCACAGCTGAGCCACCAAGAGGCTTTCTGGACCATCAGCGAGTCCAAGATGAGATGTCGGATGACATTTTTGAAGACTTCAAGTGATGTGTACTTCTATTTTCTTTGTGTAATATAAATATTGTGATCATGAAGCCTTTACTTCCATTGTGTGATGTTTCCAATTTCTAGGCCCCGCATTGTTAACTCTACATCATGAGTGTGGGACTTATGTTAGGACATTGCTTGTATGAGGGAGACATACGTCGGGAACTAACAACTAATGTTATTGTCAGGCAGAGTGATACCATAGGTGCACGTCCACAACGCAGCGATACACTATAGTGACTAGAGCTATCAGACAAGCTAACCCATGGCAGGGTGGGTTGGCCTGTGACGGGCCATCCATTTGGCGGGACAGGGCAAGTTGACATGCCATCTTGGTGGGTTGAGAAATCCTCAACCCAACTCAATCTAAGGCGGGTTGTGTGTTAGATGGGCCAACCTACTGGCTCATAAAAATTATAAAAAAATTAAAAAAGTTTCATATCTTCAACGTTTTACTTTAGAAAGTTTTTATCAATCAAATATATCCAAAAATAAGTATTTTAAATGTAAATGGATACAAAAGAGTATTAATATTTAATGAAAAATACTATTTTTATTTCAAAATTATCATAAAAAAAGATTAAAAAATTGACATAAAATTTATCTTATATATGTTTTCAACCCACGAGCCAACCCAAGCCCTTGCAGGCCTAAGTAGGTCAACCCACGGCGGATTTCATTTGATAAAATTCTAACCCAACCTGCTTAAAATGATTGACGAGGCGGGCCAACTCAATGGGCCTAACCCAAATTGATGGCTCTAATCGTGATGCCCCAGGGTAGCATTGTGAATAGGACCGAATGGGGCAGAGTCTATGAGTGATGCAATCAAGATGGTGTTGTGAATAGTATCAAATAAGGTAGCAGTTTGAGTAAGGCTCCCTAGAATGATGATATGAATGATACACACTTGAGCAGTGAGTGATAGTGGCTTTAGTTTGAGCAACATTATGAACAGGGCTCATCGAGACAACGATTGAGAGGGGCATTGGACTGGGCAACAATTCGATCCAGAGACCTCAGGCACTTGAGCGAGCCCGCCAACAACTTGGCCAAGTGACCAAGAGGGATCCCTGCATGGAAACCGTTATTCACATGAACTAGCATGCTTATAACCTGGCCAAGAGACCAAGAGTGAACCGACCAGGAAGCCATTAGGCACGTGAGCATGAACGGTTATAACTTAGCCAAGAGACCAAGAGTAAACCCGGCCTGGAAGTTGTTAGGCGTGTGAGCAAGCATGCTTATAACTTGGCTAAAGGACCAAGAGTAGGCCCGACCTAGAAGTCATTAGGCGCGTAGGCTAGCATGCTAATGACTTGGCCAAGGGACCAAGAGTGAACTAGCCTGGAAGCCGTTAGGCTCATGAACGAGCATGCTTATAACTTGGTTAAGAGGCTGGGACAGGGTGGCTGGTGTTGACTAGGAGGATATCCCGAGTGGGATGCCGAGGAGCCTACACAAGAAAAAATGGTTGACAACGAAAGAGAGCATTAGCAGCCAGAGCAGGGAAAGGTCCTCAGTGAAGGTCCTCTAATGCCAAAGTTAATTTATTACGATATAAAAAATTAGGAAAAGACTATTAATGTGAATGAATAAATGTAAGGAGTTTCTTGTCTTTTATCACATGTTTGTCAAACTTTCGTTCCTCAGGGAAGTTATTTGACGCGTTACCTTTTGTATTCTTGACGGTTCACCTTCCTTATGTAATGATTGACACACCCTTTCATACAATTGCCTCGTTTCTCATGCCTAAAATCCTCCTTAAAAATCCTAGTAGTTTGTATGCTCGCAACACTTTCATGCTTATCTTCTTCACTCCCTCTTAAGGTTAACAAAAATCAGTGACATGGACAGGGTTGCATCCAATAGGTCGAGGGGAGCCTCTGAACCCTCTGACTCTGATGAACCTCTCTCGGATCATCTTAGAAGACTTCGAACAAATGTTGCAACTCTTGATGTAGACCGGCTTCTTCACGAAATAGAGGCTTAGGCAATGTGGTTGGCGAAGGTGAAAAAAGCCATGATGGAGACTCAACAAGCAATGGAAGTCCAATAGGAGGGAAACAAAAGCCTCATGCTCCTCCTGCATACCTCTGAAACTCAACTCTGGGTAGAAAGGGTGATGAATAATAAGGCAATATATGATCTAGAGTAGCAGACCAGCCTGCTATGATAAGCGAGGTTCCAAATTGCCTCTAAAACCTCTAAGAGAGCCAAGGAGTTAGTGGCTAAGGCTATGCTAATTTCTGATCAATAGAAGCAACTAAGCGAGCAATATAGCTAGCTAAATTTGACGCACGTCAAGCTCTAAGCAATTCAGGCCTAACTTGAGGTAACACTGACCAAGCTTGGGGCTACAACTGTCGAACTGGTTGTCCTCACAACAAGAGATAAGCAACCCCGAGTAGGACAACCAACCAGCTTTAATTCCGTAGTTTGAGTGGCAACCCAAGCAACTCTAGGTCTTCTTCAAATCGGTTCCTTTTGTAACGAGCTTAGCTAAGCCTATGTAATTTGGACCTTGCAATCTTATATATAAAATTACTTTTCTTTCAGGATGCCATGTTCTTGACTGACATTTGCTTGTGTTATTTTATGATCATTGGGCAGTTGGATATGGTATAATAAAATCATAACATGTGTGGGGAATCTAAGGTAGTTTTATTAGATTAAGATAAGTACTAATATAGAATATCTTCAAGTACGATAAGGTTGTATTGGTGCCCCGAGTTAGTTTTGATGTGATCAACCAAGTTGGGTTAAGGTCCTATGATTTTTAATCTTATGTCTAAATGTGCAGGAGCTTAGGAATACAATAAGTCAAGTAGAAGACGCGGTGGATGAGAAGGATGACACGGGAATCGAGTCAACCGACTTGGTACGTCTGAGGGACGAGAAGGATGTGCGCGGCGGTCCGAGAGACAAGAAGCTGGGAAGGAAGCCTACTGACGGAAGGATGAAAAATTGGTTTGGGTGAACCCTATTCCGGGTATCCAAGATCACCCAAGTGACCGAAAGTGACCGAAAGTAAGTGGAGCAAAACGGAGTAATAAGCAACTAACTGAGCTGCTAGAAGACACATTTAGGCATGATGAAGGCGCCCTT
>JBBPFP011166367.1:0-11339 GCA_037974795.1 Kaempferia galanga | reverse complement strand
TGAATCTGATCGGACGCTCGGGATCTGATCGGGCTTCTGAGCGCCCGATCGGACGGCCACGAATCCTGGTCCAGGGTTGGTCCAGAGATTCGTGGTCTAGAGGATCTGCGCCAGGTGGAGTACACAGCGACTGGACTCAGCAGTCCTGGTTTGATCTAAAGATCTAGAACCACAGCTAGGGTATATTTGACATTAAATTTTAATTAAATATTAGATTTAAAATATAATTAAATTATATATTGTTGGCCTTATAATTTATATTATAAATTTTATTATCTTTTATAATTTATATTGCATTACTAATTTAAAATTATACTAAACAAACGAATCAATTCTTAGTTATATATTATTAACTCTCATCAAATATAATCTAAATTCAGTTTGGCTGTAGATAATGCTCAAGATTTTCATATTCTTAGTGACATTTTTTGATGTTGCTTATAGTTTTACCAGTTATAGTCTCACTAGACCTAAAATAAGTGGAGGTGCTTTAAGGTTTTGTTATGGCCAAGATGAATTTACTCGAGTTGAGATTCTCTTACATTTGAAAATCTGACACTCAGTTCCATCAAATCCAATAATTTTTTTAAAAAAAAACAGAATTTGAAATTTAGATTTTTTTTTTTTTTTTAGTATAAACCATTTCATTAAGACTGTATGAATAAATATATTAAGTACAACAATACATTATTCATTAAATTATTGATTTCATAGAAGAATATTGTTAGAGGATGTTGGAAATTTATTTTAGCGTGGATGTTGTCTGATGTTGTATGCCAGGTAAGTATTATTCTATTCCTGGTTCTAGAATCCGACTGGATGATTAAACGATTCAATTGAATGAAATTATGAAAAACCGTCGACTTGAATAGTGACATGATTTTACAAATTTTGTCAGCTTTAGATTGGGATCATGACAGTGATAAAAATTTATACTTCAGTTGTTTTGATAATATTGATAGTGATGTTGCTCAATCTCTTCCGCAGCATTATACAAAGCGCCCAGTGGAGGGTTGGTATCGACAGTAGCAGCAGGGTTTCTTTCCGGCTGGATTATCTCAAAGGATTTATAATTCTATTAGCAGTGTTTCAAGCAAGGAACCTAAATGTTACAGTGGAGCTGATTTAAAAATAAAATCTTTACAGTAGAAAAATAGTTATATCATGGAGTTATTTTTTTACAAAACAGTTACTCAATATAGCTATTTTGAAAAGAAAAAAAAAGCGCTCAGCATAGAGCAGACACGGACAACTGACGTGCAGCAGAACGAACCCCATATATAGGTAAGAGTCTTTCCTACTTTGTTATCCTTTTTTCTAAAATTTTGACAAATCAAAACACATAAAGATTCAAAACGGCTCAGTTTGTTTTTGATTGAGTCGCGTCAAGAAAGGCAAGATTCATAATGTCCAGTAAGTCACGGGACTATTAATACCCCAAGCTCAGTGCAACAAGTCTGGGAACGTTCCATGCCGTGTCGAGCCTGACCTACTGAGTCAGAAACTAATAACAATCTTTTTTAAAATAACAATATTAAAAAAAGCCAAAACAAGGATGCCTAATCTTTTTTTAAAGATTTTAAAAGTAATTTAATATGATGGTAAAGAAAAGTTGAGGATAACAGAAAATAATAATAATAATAATATAAAAAAAACTTTTGAGAAAATAAAACATGCTAATAGGCTGCGTTGGCTCCACAAACCTTCATACAGACTACTCAGCACACTTGTGTCATGCTACGGACATAACACCATGTAGTGTCATGTGGGCTAAGCACCCACCAATAAAACCTTGAACAAACGGTCAAGGTCCCCAAGGACAAACAATTAGCTAGCGCATGGAGTGTTACTATTATGAGATATAAGGGTCAATTCCTAATTAGTAGTCAGGTTCCTATACTCTCGTCCATGCACGGGTCACTACTCAAGCTAGTAGGCATTCATGATTTACCTCTCTTCACATAACTTAAAAACGAACGATAAGAAATACCTAAATGAATATTATCGCCTTTTGCCACAACTTGCTAAGAGGCCGTCCCGGTATGTTTAGATCTGTGTGATCTTCTCTTAGGCACGGTGATTCTATATATTTTTTAATTTCCAAAGTTCGAAGATCCCAAAAAAAAAAAAAACACAAAAACAAAAAAGAGTTAATGAACAGTGCGCACCATGAGAATAAGTGACTACCTCGGAGGCGGTACAAGAGAACCCAGCCAGATATGACAATTCAGTAACGTACCGCCATGCAAGGCACAGGTTCGGGTGATACGTACCACTTCACCAACATTCCATCGAGTAAAGTTCGAAGTCAAAAAGTATAATATTCGTACACCTCCAACTTGGATGAACACACAAGCAAAGTTGAATGAGATTGTTCCAAGCGTTACTAGCAGAGGCACATATAAAAGACGTAATCAAACTCCTAACGCGCCCCAAAAAAACATAATCTGACTGCGAGAATTAACTCTGCATATATTTTTTAAAAGAGAGTTCACTTGACACTCTTTCTCCTAATAATAAAAAGCATATGACAACATCAATGTTGTGTTAAAGCAAATAATAAACGATTGTTTGTCAACTATGACCTATCTGTCTATCATCCTAATGCATGGAAAGTTCTCATCAAAAGGGAATTTACACCAAATAACTTCAATTTGATAGACCTCAATATCAAGCAAGCAAGATGGATAGAACTAGCTGCTACAGTCCCTTTTAGTGATCAATAGAGAGTCCAACACTCAAAAATGTTGTCTTTAGACTTGCTATAATGGGATAAAAGATCAATTTCCGACGGGTGCATGTCCTCAGAAAAAAAAATCCCAACTTGGCGGTTGGCCATAATTTACATCCCTTTACATAACCTAGGGATCAAGCGAGCATAATCACCTTTTGCTATAATAGTATTTTTATCTATTAACCTTGTTATACGCAAAAGAAAACAAGTGAAGAAAAATAAAGGATGAAAAGGATCACGGAGAAATTGGCAGAAAGAAGTTTCTATGTCTGAACATACTTTACCATCCAATTTCTCGACAACTATATGTTTCACAAAAGCAAAGTTTCAGGTTGTCAGTAATCTTAGTCTATGTCGCACTGCGGTCCTAGGAATTGATTGTGCAAAATGGGACACTTAATGCTTGTGAATTTGGAATGCGAGTGAGCTATTAAATTTCTTTTCACTTCCAAAAAAAAAATGCATCAGAGCAAACAGAGGGAATTTGCTGGTTTTGCTTGATAGGATCAGAGCATTCCAATAGAGAAACAGCAGAATAATTTGTTAAGATTGAGTACTATGAGCAGAACCACAAATTGTCACGGAGAAATAACTTTGATTATGTTTCCTCCTGATTTCTTAGCACACAAGTAGCAATTAGAAAGAAACCAACAGTTAAAATCACCATCGCAATACTTCGGAATGCATCAAAGGTATACTAGCAAGTTACATATAAGCATGGGTATGGGGTTTTGAGAGATATAAATTCTCACATACCTGCAATTATTCTACTGTTCCATTGGTATTGTTTTCTCTACTTTTACTCGGTTGGGGCAGGGCTAGGGTTCCACTGGGCCGGGGTGAGGGCCTTCTTGATGGAGAGGGCATGAATCTGCTTCATCTGCTCCGCTAGCGCCGAGTTCACCAGGCGGTGCCTCTCCAGCAGGCGCTTCCCCTCGAACTGCTCCGAAACGATCACCACCTCAAAGCTTGCACCGCACCTTCCCATTCATCACCACCAACATTTCACAACAAAGAAAAGGAGAAAAATAATAATCAAAAGGACGGTACAGAGACGCTTACCCTCCCGATGTATCGATCACCGACTGATGATAACAAGATGAAAAGGAGATCGTTAGGGTTAGTCAAAATCCGCGAGAAAAGGAGAGAAGAAAAAAAAAAGATTTTTCGGATCAATGCTTACGAGATAAGAAGGCTTGAGGCTGGAGTTCAAGGTGACCTCCACATCTTCTTTGGTTACACCCATCTCGCAACACCTCTCTGATGCCCTACAACAAACTGACGAAGAAGACGAAGCAGGTAAGGGCCTGCGACCCGCGAACTGAAAAGATCGCGAGTGGTGAGCAAGTGGTGACACTTTACATTGCGGTCCACAAATTTTAATTATTTTAAGCACCAAATTTATCACTCGGAAAATTATAAAATAGGAATCCTATATAATTAACGAGATTAGGTAGAGTCAAATTTAGAATGAATAACATAACATAGCTATCCTTCATTCACATGAAGGTAACCGATTGATACTATGGAATTTTTCTATCCCTCATCAGATAAATCCTAGAAATATAGATCAGCCATAGGGACGATCTAATACCATGAGTGATTCAAACACAGTAGGTGTTCAATCGCACTGCGTGAAAATCAAATTCTTGTTACTTAGAAAAATTTCTATCGCCCAGGTACCGAAACTTGTGACCTAGTGAATCTTCATCTAGCGGATGTCATGCTTCTACTCGTTGTTTATAGCAGCGTTACGACAAAGATGACTCTGTAACACGAGATGAATAGTCCGTTATAAATTTTAAAGTGATCATATGAATCTTTAATATAACCCAGTGGAGCTGGCAGGAAGAGAGAGTACAAGTCGGGTAGCTGATTGGTAAACGAACTATGGCGGTGACGAGGGAATCGGCGATCCAGACGCTGAACAGCATCGTGCAGCTCCATCTGGAGAAGATAATGGAGAAGAAGCGGGAGATAGACGTGCAGAAGAAGGAGCTGTGGCGCCTCTTCCAGCTCTTCTTCCTCTTCCTGGCGGTGGTGCTGACGGCACAGATGGTGGCGCCGCCGGTCCGCCTCCGGTGCCGGCACTCATGGGTCCCAATCGGACTCCTCTCGCTCGCCCACCTAGCCTACTACGTGGCCGTCGCCCAGACCCTGCGCTGCGTCAACGGATTTAAGTACCAGCGCCGCTGCCACAAGCTCACCCTCGCACTCGCCACCGACCGCCTCAAGCTCTTGAGGATGCGATTCACGTCAGCCGCCGTGGCCGGAGCAGAACCGCCGCCGGTGCGAACCGGAGACTTGGAAATCCACTATCAGGAGGCACCTGAGAGCTACCTGGGAAAGTTCAGACGCAGCTGGGCCTTGCACTTCGGATTCCTCGTGTGCACCTACGGCTTCATGGTCTCGGCCTCCGTCGTCCTCCTCTGCTTCTAACTATTGCCGTAAGATCTCGGTAGTGTGGAATCAAACCATGCTTCTTGCCATGGTTGGTTCCTGGCGTTTGCTGGATGCACATGGCATAATTATGGCAAATTTGGTTTAGTAGGTTTGTGCTGTTTGATAAAGAACTAATTAATTCCGGTCAATCAATAGTTACGTTGCCGATCGAGCATGCTTGATTTGCATGTCTCGGGAATTAAATGAATTATCGACTCACATGGCACAGTTAATTAATGTAGCCGTTTCTACAGAGCCGCCGCGGAGTTCACAATATCCAACTAGAAAACGACATAAAACAATCAGTAGAAATAAGTCAATTTAAATGTCGAAGCATGACTATGGAGCTACAGCAGTAGAAATAAGATAGCAGTTAATAGTACAAGGATAATGCATAGATGATCCCTTCTAGGTACTGCGAGATCACTTAAAACATAAACCTTCCCACGATCCTCATCAGTGGAAGCCTGAAAAGAAGATAGAAATCAAGCAATAGTTAACATTGGCAATGCAGCAAGGCACTATTGGCTTTACTATGTTAACACAAGTTAATGCAATTTGTCAGGAAACTGATGTTCTTTAGATGTTTCAATGATATACACAGATAAAACTCAAAATAAATGTGGTTACATAGTAAGAACGAACAAGAAACACCAAGCAAAGAACATTACCATGCAAATACTTGAGATATTTGGAGGTGAATTGGTGAGAAATTTTAGCAGATTAAGAGGATAATCTCTTTGCTTAACACTCCCTTAAGATTCAAGATGTTGCAACATTTAGTTTATAATAGATAACGCGCTCAAAGAATATCACATATAACACAGTGCAGACTCTCAGACCGTAGACTACCGAAGTATGTGAGATCGAGTAATACATTTAATTGAAATGATGACTTATCCACAACAAAACCACAAATGCAGAAGATCCAGATTACTCTTCTTAATGCTAGGTCGAACCAAACGATGTACTTGGCACATAAATTGGATTTATGCAATAACTTGTTGATGGATGGAACATGACCAGTAATATGAAAAAGTGCAACCACGAGTTATAGTGGATAATGCTTTAGTATGCGAAGCAAAATAAGAAACAAGTTGACGTCAGTGTCCCAGTTGTCAATGTAGTAGACAGGCTAGGAAGAGACCACTACATGTCATTGACCATCCGAAAACAGATCAGCGTGAATCTTTAATACAAAGGCTGATGTTGAAACACTGCGAGAAGACAAAGACAGAGTATGGCAGCAGGCTTTCAAACTTGATCATATAGAGATGTTCCTATGTAAAGAAAATTTGATGGCTAATAATAGTGAGGGTAATAATGCTCATTAGCAGTGTGTCAACTAAAAGATGAGAGCATTCCTAGGGATACAAGTCATGATATTGATGCCAAGATGTAGAAAATGGCATTGAAAAGTAGATGTCTGCCCTGAGGAAAGGTTGCATTAACAATAGCACTGAAAAGTAGGCGCTGTGTGCTGATTCAAGCAGAAGGAAGGTTGTATTTATTATATCAGACCTGCAGCCTCCCATCAAATAGAGATCAAACAAGGAGAAGTGTGAGAGGAGATTATGACTGATTACATTTGATAAAAACAATAGTGTTTTCTATAGTTGAATGACAAAATGATACATAAGACAAAGCTGAAGTCTGCTGGATGTTGTATATTGCAATAATGGAAAAACTATGGAGGAAAAAGAAAAATTAGACTTCAGGTAGTAGGAAATTATGATCAATCAAGAAGTTATTTTAGCATTGAAGACAATAAAGTAGAAGAGTAGGAAGATAATCTCCTTTTCTGGACACAGTTAATTCAAAGCTGTCGTCCAATTCCTGCATTCTCTGCTAGCCAATCTGGCCCATAGCATTAGATTTACATCTTATCTCAGGTCATCTGTTGCAGTTAGAATATCAGCTACGTCCATGTAACAATGCAATCGCATTATATAACAGTTCTAACTTCCTACACCATGAGCAAACATATCAATTACAAGGAACACATTTTTATTATGCTACTAATAACTTCTCTGTGACTCTGCCCAAGCCTACAGGGAGTAAAGCAAAAATATGTTGATTCCAGACATTGTTCCTATATGCGATGATAAAATCTTTCACATAAATGAAAAGGAAAAGAAAGGGCATTCAATTTCAAAAAACAATACACCCAAGATCAATAGTTATATTGCTATCCTGATTATTATTTTGCTATCCCTAGAGGGAAAGGCCCTTCCCAAAAGGAAAGGTTGCAGGTGAGGAGGGATTCAACACCCAGATACTGTGGTTGATAGCCATGTTCTGTGACCCTCAATTACTACAAGTAGTATTTAATTATCCGCTTTCAAACAAGTTAGTTAACTAGAATGTTGACTGAGAATTTGTGGTCACTTTGGTTTAAGGTTTATAGAATGAATGGTGGAACAGAACATATGCCATCTCTGACATTGTCAAAAATCTTTTTCTCTTGTAAAAATTGAACAAGAGACCTTCAGAGTTTAGTTTAAATTACCAGATGAATCAACCTATTCTAAATACTAACGCTAGTATGATTTGGGGCGCAGACAAGAATATATTGCTAAGTAATTCAAATTTAGGTTTCTTATATTTTTGAAAGCTCAGTTCACTACTTGTAATCACGTATTGCCTTTTGTTTCTACTCAAAAAACTGAAGAATTTATTCAGATCTATGTCTAATAAAATATCTAATTTGCAGGTCACATTTGTCCAGTAAAAAACATTCACTTTATTGTCTTAAATCAGATGTTCATTCAATGAATGAATTAGTTTAAATGAACTGATGAACATTTTAACAAACTAATCAGGCAAAACAATAGAAGTTATGAGGTAAAATAAAAATAAAACCAATCAATGACTAGATACACCCATGCTCCATCATTACAATCATAATATATAATGGATATGAAATATATGAAGTTTATTGTTAATTTCGCATACAACATATGTCAAGTTTTGTCTTAGTCTTACAGAAACATAAGCAATTTCAGTCTAGCAATGGAGTATTAATAATTTAACCATTCAGAGGATGCATCAAAGGAATACCTTAACAAAGCTCCTGACAATAATCCCTTCAGAATCAAATGACCCACAGCTGATGTTCATCAACAGTATCACCATTATTAGGCTGCCCCAAGTGAATAACTTTACCAAAAAGCCGGAATGATTGTGTAGAAGACTTGACCGTGCTATTTTCTGGTTCACTAATTTTTTCATCTGAAGTTTGGGTGCTATTCTCGCTAGGGGGAAAGGAAACTCCTGATTGTGTGCTGATATTAGTACCCAAATCTGTGAAGAGATCTTGCTTAAGTGATGCTAGACCATTGACTAACAATTTGTTAGGTTGGTTGATACAGTCGCATATATTTAATGCATTGACTGCATCTTGCCTGGCTCCCTGTATGCTAGGAGATAAATGGTAATTGAAGAGTCTTAGGTTTCTATTATTCAATCCAGTCATCT
The DNA here is from genome assembly GCA_037974795.1 of Kaempferia galanga. Taxonomy (NCBI): domain Eukaryota; kingdom Viridiplantae; phylum Streptophyta; class Magnoliopsida; order Zingiberales; family Zingiberaceae; genus Kaempferia; species Kaempferia galanga. The sequence continues at coordinate 2,686 of JBBPFP011166367.1, read as the reverse complement.
GAAAACTGGGCATTCCAACGAGTTGATGATGAAAAAATTCTGAACTTTCTGTTCCCTTCAATTTCTTCATAGGGTGAAATGGAGTATCTATCTGAGAACTAACACAAACCAACTCAACTTGCCATGGACTAACATTTCTGGCATTTTTGAAAACCTCCAGCTCATCCCAAGTAACCTAATAAACAATGTAAAAGTTATCAGAGAACCCCACTTTTACAATCAATGGCATACTATTAGTTTATCATTTCCATTGAATTAATGAAATACTAAATGACAGCCAGAGTTACGTGATCAATTAGTTTCTTGAAAGTATTAAAACCACATCTCGTATCATTGCCCATCTTATTGTTTAACCAAAGACTTATTTCTTGTATTGGACTTTAACATTTAAGAACAATATCAATAAGATTCTCGATGAGAACGCTATATTTATCAACAACATAGGTTAGTTGGATGAAACATTGATTTAAATGACAAACAAAGAATTTCTACTTTTTGTTCTTGAAGTACATCCAAGGATTGAGAATCTACCATTCAAGTGCTGAGGAAACATCTTGGTGTCAAGATCAGCCCCATTTTAAATGTAATCCAAAGTGGCACACAACAGTTCAGTTGTTCATCTTAGAAACAATATTCATATGTTCCATCTATTTATTGTTCATCTGAAAGGGAAGAGTGTTGGTGAGTCTAATTGGCATTAGAATAGTTTATCAAGCCATTTGGTTTGGTCATTGAGAAGATATAACACACTACTACCAACACTAGAGCAAACACCATAACTATCTTTACCTAATAAACAGTCAACAACAATGCTTGTAATTTAGATACAAAGAAATTAACCCACTTTATTGAATAGTGAGTTATATTTATATATAAACTAGGATCTATTTTAGGAAATTATAATTAGGCTAATTAATATATATAGCCTAATTGACACACACACACACACTCCCTCAAGTTCAAGCATAGATATTAATCATACCCAATTTGTTACAAAGATAATCAACCCAAACCCATTTAAAACTTTAGTAAAGATCTCTTTAGTCTTCAAGTTGTTCTTCAGTCTTCACATATCTTATAGCAATCAACCTCTATCGAATTTTCTCACGAACAAAATGACAATTAATTTCAATGCGCTTGTTGGTTGGCTCATGAAATACAGGATTGGATGCAATATTGAGAGCAACTTAGTTATCACACCACAGTTTAGCTGGTATTAAAATTTTAAATCCTACTTCAGTCAAAAGTTGATATATCCACATTATCTCACACAGACTATGTCATAGTCATATATTCTAATTTTGCACTAGATCGTAACACAATGTTTTGTTTCTTACTCTTCCATGAGATTAAATTTCCTCCAACAAAGGTACAATAACCTGAAGTAGATTTTTTATCCATTTTAGAACCTACCCAATCTGCATCTAAAAAACATTCAATATGAGTGCACCCATGATTTTCATATACGATACCCCGTCCAGGTGCTCCCTTCAAGTAACACAAAATTTGCTCTAACACTACCCAATGATAAATGGTTGGAAATGACATAAATTGAAAGATAACACTCAGCGAATATGCAATATCTAGATGAGTCATGGTAAGGTAATTCAACTTCCCAACCAACCTTCGATATCTCTCAGGATGTTCAAGTAGTTCTCCATTTCTTATGAGGTGCACATTCGAGTCATTGGAGCACTACAAGGCTTTTCCCCTAATTTTCATGTCTCAGTTATTAAGTCGACAACATATTTTCTCTAATATAAAAATATACCTTTTTTACTCCTTGTAACTTCAACCAGGATGAGATATGACCTCATGAACAGTTTTAGGAATAGAGATAGAATCAAGTGAAGCAATAAAGGAACAAGAAGAAAGCAATAAACTGTTATAAGAAACAAAAGAAGAAGTAGGATAAGTACACTGACGTTTACCTTTGCGTAACGCAATAGGAAGATCTTCACTCAGGATTGGATCTGATAACAAAGTAGTAGGTGCAAGACATGAATCAGGAGGATAACGCCGGGAATAAACATGAATAATAGGTGGCTTGACATGAGTCGATTCCGGGATGGGTGCAAAGGATGTGTCAGAATACACCAGCAAATCATCCTCCTCCCTTTGATAGGTTGGAATAGGTGACGATGGGAAATAAGGTATGTCTTCCGTGAAGGCACCATCAATTGAGACAAGAAATTTGTTAATATTAGGGCAATAACGCTTATAACCTTTTTGAAGACGAGAATAACCAAGGAAGATAATTTAGTGACATGAGGACGAACATTTCGAACAAAATAAGTGCTACCAAATATCCTAGGGTTAACAGGAAATAATGACTCATTGAGAAAAAAGACTTCGTAAGGAATCTCACCGTGAAGAATTATATATAGCATGCGGTTAATGAGAAAACATGTTGTAGAAACTGCATCAGCCCAAAAAGGTTTGGGAACATTCATTCGAAATAAAAGGGCTCATGCAGTCTCAAGAAAATATCTATTTTTACGTTCAGCCACACCATTTTGGAATGAAATATCAACACAAGAGGTTTCATGAAGCATGTCATTCTAACTCATACAAGATTGAAAAAAATTGAGTGTATATTGCTTGGCATTATCACTTCGCAAAGTACGGATGGATATATTAAACTGAGTTTTAATCTCAACACAGAAGGCACAAAATAGAGAAAATA
>JBBPFP011166261.1:0-11339 GCA_037974795.1 Kaempferia galanga | reverse complement strand
TTTTAGTTTAGTTTTCAAGTAAAGTGTTCATGGTAGGTAGTCTAATCGACCCAATAAACTCTAAACTTAGCATAAAAAATCTTTATAAATATATCATAATTGAAAATCGTAATTTGGTAATTTGACGCTCTCCTCTCACCAGGGCGGATCCTCTGGTCCACAATTTTTGATCCCTTCCTGGTCCACATCAGGAGGGACCATTGGATCAAATCAGGAAGAACTAATATATGAATCCTTGATATAATCCAATGGTCCCTTCTGATCGGATCAGAAAGGAACCAAAGATTACGGACTACTTATCATATAATTATTACTACTTTGAAAGAGCTGTTAATCATCTCATCTCAGCCTCTTACCTTCCTCTCACCACCACCACCAGCACCACCACCACTCCCATTCATTGGCTTCCTTCTCTTCCTCCATATCAACCTGAAGTACAATTCTATTCATAATTCCTGAGAGTTCCAACCATGATAACATGGCAAAGTTTGGTACAAGCATGACATCCTCCACGGCGGTGAAACCCGCCATTTTTGCATTTCTTCTCCAACTGCTCGCCGCCGTAGCAGCCGCAGACCGGCCGCTCCCTCCGCGACTACTCCTGGAAAGGGACGCGCTGTTGGCCTTCAAGAGCGGACTAACTGATCCACAAGGGGCACTGACAGACTGGAATCGCACCACTCATGTTTGTGACTTTGTCAACGTTCAATGCGACCCTTCACGTCTCCATGTGATGCATCTGACCCTTAACCGCTCACAGATCGCCGGCCCTCTATCGCCGGCGCTCACCAACCTCACCGGACTTACCCACCTAGACCTGTATGACAATCACCTCACCGGGAACATACCCAATGAATTTTCCAGCTGGAGGCGTCTCCGTTACCTCGACTTGTCATTCAACCACTTGAACGGTACGATTCCTCCTTCCCTCGGCTATGTATCTTCCCTCGGTTATCTAGCCCTCTCACACAATCAGCTGGGAGGTGAGATTCCGCAGTCTCTCTTCCATAATCTAAGTCGGATCAAAACCATAGATCTCTCCGACAATGCTCTGTTTGGCCAAATCCCTTCGGGCAGTGAAATTGCTCTTCGAAATTTGTCCGTCTTCAACCTGTATTTGAATCGCCTGTCCGGAGCTTTGCCAAAATGGCTATCGAATTCATCCCGCTTGACTTGGCTAGACGTCGAAAACAACTATCTTTCAGGCGAACTGCCCACCGAGATGATACCACACTGGAGCCACCTTGAGTTCCTTCACCTGTCTGATAACTACCTAACAAGCCACGACCACAACACCAACCTCCAGCCCTTCTTCCTCGCTCTCTCCAACTGTTCGAGTCTAAATGAGCTTGAAATGGGAAGACTCGGTGTTGGTGGATCACTGCCGACTCCGCCTGCCCTGTTGAATTTGGCAGTTCTCAATCTCGAAGGCAATAGGATATCCGGAGGAATCCCTTCCGGTATCTCGAACCTCTCTAGCTTGACCCTGTTGAATTTGTCCGGAAACATTCTCCAGGGCTCGATCCCGAGAGAAGTTTTTCGATTATCCGAGCTGCAGAGGTTGTTCATCTCGAGCAATTCTTTATCGAGCTGGATCCCTGTGGCAATCTCCAATGCTACCTCACTCGGCTTGGTTGATTTATCAGGAAACTTGTTGTCCGGTGCAATTCCGACGAGCATTGGCAACCTTTCACGACTGTCGTATTTGTATCTGCATAGCAACCGGCTTTCGGGATCGATCCCTTCGAGTCTTGGCAACTGCAGAAGCTTGATGGAGCTAGACTTGTCGCATAACCGATTGACAGGGACGATCCCCCGGGAAATTTCAGGCTTTCTGAAGATATTTTTGAACCTCTCCAACAACTTTCTGCACGGAACTCTTCCATGGGAGCTCAGCAAGATGGCGCAAGTCCAAGAGATCGATCTGTCCGTTAACAATCTCACCGGCAGCATCATCTCTCAGCTCTCAGATTGCTATGAACTCAGGCTCCTCGATCTTTCAAACAACGACCTCACCGGGCAGCTCCCGCCAAAACTTGGTGATCTTCGAAACCTCGAAACACTTGATGTTTCTTGCAACAAATTGGACGGGGAGATTCCCCTCACCCTCAACAAGTGCAAAAACTTAACCTTGCTAGACCTTTCAAACAATGATTTCAATGGCTCAGTGCCGACCGGAGGGGTCTTCACCAACCTCTCCTACCGCGGGAACCGACACCTCTGCGGGCCACTTAATCGAGCGGCCTGCCGTCGGAGGAGGTCTAGCTCTCGTAAGCTCTTAGCCATCGTTGCCGTCGGTGCTTCAGTGTTTGCATTTGTAGTGACAATATGGTGTGTGAAGCTAATAAGAAAGATAAGGCATTTGAGTATCAGAGGTGCAGGGAATGGCAGTTCGTCGCCGGTTGTCAGGTCGAACTATCCTCGAATCAGCCACCGCGAACTAGTGGCGGCGACACAAGATTTCGATCTCGGAAGGCTGATCGGATCAGGCAGCTACGGGAGGGTCTATAGAGGTGTCCTGAGAGATGGCACCAATGTTGCAGTGAAAGTGTTGAACCTCCAAACCGGAAATTCGACCAAGAGTTTCTACAGGGAATGCCAAGTGCTGAAGAGAATTAGGCACAGGAACTTGATGAGGATCATAACAGCATGCAGCCATCCGGATTTCAAGGCTCTAGTGCTGCCATTCATGGCAAATGGCAGCCTTGAGAGCCACCTACACGCGGATTCTTGCCGTCTGAGCTTGGCGCAGAGGGTGAGCATTTGTAGTGACATTGCAGAAGGGATGGCCTACTTGCACCACCACTCGCCGGTGAAGGTCATCCACTGCGATCTGAAGCCCAGCAATGTGCTTCTCAACGATGAGATGACAGCTTTGGTCTCCGATTTCGGTATTTCAAGATTGGTCACGACTGTTGGAGTCGGAAACACAGTCGAAAACATGGGGAATTCTACTGTTAACATGCTGTATGGATCCATTGGGTACATAGCACCAGGTACTAGTGTTCCATTCTATCTGTTTTCTCTTGATACCCAGCATTATGAGGCATGACGTTTATGCTCATGGATCTTTCATTGTTGTCATTATGCTCATGATGTGTATCAATTACTGAACATTTTCTATGTTCATAACATTGAAAGAAGAAAATACATTGATCCATAGGGTTTGAAACTTCTTGAAACTAATTCTCTATGACTCTTTTTCTTCTTAAATTGAATAGCTGTGTTAACTTCTTTTGATAGCAATGTTTCAGAAACTAACAAGTTAGTTTTAGGTAGCTGCACTTAAACATATATATTGTTTAGACTAACTTTTGATTGCATACTATTGTCTGTTTGTATAGAATATGGCTACGGATCGAATCCATCAACAAAGGGCGATGTCTATAGCTTTGGTGTTCTAGTCCTGGAAGTGGTGACCCGAAAAAGGCCTACCGATGAAATGTTTGGAGAAGGAGTGAGCTTGCACAAGTGGGCTAAGAGCCATTACCATGGCAGAGCAGCAATGATCATAGATTCCCAATTAGTAAGTGAAGTGAGGCACCAAGCACCTGAATTGAGGAAAATTTGGGATGTTGGAATTTCTGAGATGCTAGAGTTGGGTCTGCTCTGCACGCAGGAGAGTGCCTCGTCCAGACCCACAATGATGGATGTTGCCGATGACTTGGACCGGTTGAAGAGATATCTCGCAGGCGAGATGACTGCCACCTTTGCTTCCTCCCTTGGTATGTCATCCTCCACCTTCGGAGAGACGAGCCAATCAAACTTCGGCGACTAGTTCATGAAACTCTTTTTATCACTGATTTTCCTATAAGAGAACCAATCTTTTACATCAGATGGATAAATGATGGAAACAATAGTGAGAGCAAAGTTTAACAGTTACTGTTGCATAAAAAAGAAGAAAGAGATGGGCCACTAGTAGAAAGTGCCCAAGCCATTAATACAAGTCTCTTTATCAAGTGGATGGAAGCCAGAACCTTCTCTTTTCATTTCTTTCCCTTTTGATTCGAATGAGTGGAAGGTGACAAAATGAAGCTTGTTCTTCTGAGGCCAAGGAGCATCCTGAGCTGCACACTGAAGAATGGTGGCCTGTTATTGAGCTGAAAACTTGGTTCTAACCAATGCCACTAGTTAGTGCTTGGCTTGGTGATGAGCCAGCCAGGTTCTTTGTCAATGCACCAATTCAAATGGTGGTGGTGTTTTTTTTTGTCTGTTTGGTTGGTCAAATGTTATATATGGAAGGGAACATTCTCTTGTCTGGTATTGATTTCATTGTCTTTTAAGTGCAATCTCAATAGGTTAAATAAGTATCATCTATTTATGGTTCCGGTGACACAATGATCTTTATCTGGAAATGAATGAAGGAAGATGACACCTTCAAAACGAGCAACACGGAAACGAATGAGGAAAGATGACGACTTCATGAGAACAAAATTTAGAACTCCAGCTTTGCAATCATCTCAGGGCTGGAAGTTGACCCAAACAAACCACACCAGAAACACCAAAATGGTAGCCACTGTATCATCAATTGCATGCAATCCATGGAGGTGAAAGTTTAAGTGCCATGGTACCAAACAGCTCATGTCAGGTTAGATTGCATTGCATGCCAAGGCTGTTCAAACAAAGCCAGAGGAGTTGAGTAATGCAGCCGTATACAACTCGCAACACTCGAATAGAAATCCAACCATGTCTGAGCTAACAATCCGGTTTGAGTCTCCAATCTGTTCTCGAGTCGCCAAATCACCAATCTCTAATGTATCTCTCGTAGTGTTTATGCAAGTCTAGTGAACATTTCTCTCCACTCTACTTATTATGCCCTAATTGAGTCTTACAATTCACTAACTTGGGTTAAAATATTTGAGACTAATTATTTCAACATGTCAATTCTCTTACAATTGATACTGGTACAGAAGGAAATTATATCCTAAGCATGGTAGAGTGTAAATAATTGTCAGCTAAGCCATCATTGAGTCTCACATAATTTAGTAGTGGTGCATGATTTTAGATCGAGTGGTGTCTCATAAAGTAAAGAAGATTGTGAAGGCTAAAGCTAAAGTCCTAAACTGTTAGAGATATTTTAATTAAATGCCGATCCCAAGTCCAAATTACAAAAAATAATAATAATAATAAAAGAATGCTCTATCAATAGATCCATTACACCTCTGAGTGGCGTAAGTTGTACAAGTGTTCATTGAATCAACACTGAAAGAATTCTTTGATGGGAGCCTTCCTGTTGATGATTGTTTAAACTCCAGCAGAAGACTAGCTGATCCTGGCTTGCGTGCAACGCATAAATCATATTAACTCTACATAATCTACATATGATACAGGAGCGAACTAAATGGCACTACATTATGTTAGTTTTAACTATTTATTTACAAAGTGAGTCACAAGAAACCAGATCCTTCTTCTTGAACGCCTGCTCTGCCTTCATTGTCTGTAGACTTCTTGGTTCCGAGTTTTAGACCAGCCTGAGCATGGAGTTCTGCTAATTCCCTCACCTGAGATAGAATGGGTATCGGTATTGGTACTGAAGTATATTTCCGAGCGTTCCTTTCCTAAAAGAAATGAAAGTGAAATGATCAGGAGTTACTTTCCCTTATATTATGTTGTAAATTCAGTCATCTTTGATTCCTCCATGGAACGACTACATTACATCTGCCAATCTGCTAACAGATACCATGATAAAGCAATTCGGATACTCACCCCTTTTTCAATTGAGCACTGTGATAAGCTAGCTCTTAGTAGGTTCCTCCATTTGTCCTTGAAAAAGATAAGAACCGCAGCAAATAGGTTTACTAACAAAATTGCAGAAAATATTTTGTTTTGAAAGAATTCTTGGGTCTGAGGGACATCTGAAATAACTTACTTTAAGGTCAACAGGGGTCCGATAAGAATACGAGGCAAATGCAAGTCTTCTAATCTCAGACCATCTTCCAGCACCATATTTAGCCACTCCATCAACTAGCTTCTGGACCTCACACAAAGTCCAAGCCCTGTGATGCTTCCTCCTTTCACTAGACTTCGGTTCTGCTGGCTGAGTATTAGTATTAACAGGAAAAAAGTTGCCATGGTCATCTAAATTTCCATGTTCTACATCTGTCTTTTCTTCACTGTTGAATGTGCCATTATCCACTTTCATGCCTTCCTCAGCGATGGAACTCTGGCATTGCACAATGAATAAGCCTTATTCATTAAATAAGGACATGATGTTGAAGTGTATATATTGAGACCAATAGAAGATGCCCAGGACAAACATAGAATGAAATGAGAAAATTCTACTACATTTTCATAGTGTAGATGGGTTTGGGAAGGACGGATGGAGGTCAAATGATATCATGTGCAGCACAAATCAGGATTTATTCATGACATTATTGAATGTGAACAGAAACTTGAACTAAAGATTAACACACAGGACCAAATATACAAAAATTTATCTAAAGGGCAAGGATAATATCCTTCTAAATCTACAGCTGTCTTTTATGGTGTTAAAATGTGAAAGGGTTTACATGTCTCGACAGAAATAAGAGAAAAATCAATAATGTACCTGGACTGCAACAGAACTAATTTCCCTTGTCCGGCTCCCACTCCCACTCGCACTCCCACTTTCTTCTTGAACAGGAGTCATAGTAGATGTTTCTACTGTGGGACAAAGACCACTGGACTGGTACTTCTGCAAATAGATATACATTGAAAGGGTTATTTTTAGATTTAAAAAAAATCAAGCAGTAAACCCTATTACGTAATGCAACTATGTTAAAACAGCATATTCTCACTGAAATATTAAATATTGTACTTTACTCAAATGTCAGCTTGGTGCCATTCTGAAATGTGATAGTGCAGTATAGTGAAACAAATAGGCTAAGCACATGTGGGATTAAGAAATGGCAGTCATCTTAGTTTTTAGTAGTTAAACCTCCAAGCCAACAATTAAGACACAAAATGAGCCAAATCCATTTATGGTTGACTGAAGGTTTGACATTTACACAATATCAAAAAAGAGAAATTCATGTTATCTAATAAACCATGTTTTCAGTTGTTCAGGACTCACAAACAATAGATTTGTTTTTCTTAAAACAAGGTCCTATGCTGAAAGGTTACAAAGAAGTTAACAAAAAAAAAAAAAAAAAAAAAGTGTTGGTGCCCTAGTGTTGATGTCCTACACAGGTATGTAGGGGCAGATGAAAACTCTAATATTTGAGATTCTATGCATAACCAAAAACAAAAGCGTGGCATTTCACATGATTTAGGACCTTCTCCTGTATGAAAATTCACGCATTCAATGTGTATATATCACAAATTTTGAGCCTACTCAACATGCAACAAGTAGCAATGCTGGCTTCTAGGACCTAACTATGAATAGGTTAATAAGAGTTTGCAAGACACTTGCAAGCAATGAAACATGATCTGGGATTTTGAAATTGATGGCTAAGCATTGTGTTATTTATTGACGAGCGTTCAAAACTTTAGATACCTTATGTAGGTGTAAATTTATGTCTATGCACTTTTCTATTCATTATGTGGGGGAGTAAACTAACTTTTATAAATTTTTTATTTGGGTCAAATTTTCATAAAAATATTTGAATTATATTCATATGGTCAGGATTCATGTTAAATATTTTTGAATAATGACTTCTCATGCATTCATCATTATATTGCACACATCGCCTATATATGTTTGTAACAGGCAAAAACTGTCTGATATGCCTACCAATCAAACTATAATAACGCCTGCAGTGGAAAAGATTAAAAAAAAAAATTCAAACTCAATTATTGCAAACAAAATTCCACTAAGAAATATTTTATCTTCTATGGTAGTTTTCAAACTGGAAATGCAAGCTTTTTCCATTAGTTACATTTATCATAAACATCTAAATGTAGAGAATGACTCTCACACATCTTAATAAGAAACAAGGTTCAAAGCTCAATGAACCATCACCGATTACTCACATACTCATAGTTAGGAGATGAGAACCCTGGCGAGGAAATTGAAAAGAAAAGATGAAGGTCCGATCTTTGGGAGCACAGCTGACATACTCAAAAGCCGACCTCCCAGATATTCATGTCATTTGGGATTCAATTTATTTCACTTAGTGCTTTACCACCGCACCACGCCAAGTAACTTTGGTGGCCCTAAATTCCTAATGGTATTGATGCAGCACCATAATCAAGTCGTCAAACCACACAGAAAACTTAGACAAAATTGATGAAGAGACCTTGCTAACCAAAATATTGCTGACAACTACTTTTGTAAAGTCAATATTAACTAAAATAGGAAAGAAATGCCACTAATTGGAACCACAATAATCCAAATAATATTAACAAATAAAGAGAACTTCTTTGGAGATAAAGGATATCCATTATTCTCTAAGTAATTAAAATTATTCCTACCAAATTAAAAGTTGCCAACTTCAATATTTAAATTAGGATAACTGCCAAAATTAATTAAAATTTTAAAATTCCAATTAAAATTAATTCCTAGTTTGCATCATTAAGCCCTACAAAGGTAAAGTCTTCATACAGATTGTGAGCATCTTCAATTAGGTAATCCTTTCCAATGTCAATGTGTAAGGATCAATAACATATTCGTATATTGCATTGGTCAAAGTATATGTGAAATCCAAAGACAACCTGCATGTTCAGAGGGCTTCTCATATATTTGAGAAACATTGGAAAACATTTCTACTTTGCAATCTAATTTATCTAGAATGAACACTGGAGTAAATTTGTTGATTTAAATTTTATTCACCAAAACAAAGAAAAAGTGTACAAACAAATAATGGTAAATTTTGTAGACAAAAATGCATCCAGGCATGCTAATCTCAAGTAGTTAGACTAATATGGGATGATGATGTCGGTGATCTGCATCTATGTAGTAATCTGAATTAACTGCCTATATTTAGAAATCAATTTTTTATGAGCATTATGAAGTAACATTGGGACATCATAAAATTGAAGAGTATAATTTTAACAAATAATTTACATACCATAAAAACTGAGAAATCTTTTCTTGGTCTACATCTTCTGGCTCTAAGTACAAATGGAACCTGAAACTTGAATCCTGCAGGAGGTATATATCTTGCAGAGAATATTCTGTTAGGCAAATCAACATCACCAATAGCCCATGACGATTTTGAAGGGGAATAAACATGTTCTAGATTTTTTGAGCAAGAGTATGATTTAACAGCACATTCCATATCCTCATGCTCTGAGAGTTCTTCAATATACCGCTTTGTGGGCTTCCTCATCCGTTTGACAGCATGCTTCTCTATTTGATAATAATCATCTTTTGAATTATATTTTGAGGAAGATGTTTTCAGTCTCTTAGCAGACACTTGTTCATCTGAAATTGCACCTATCATACTAGATTCTAATTTTTTAGGACTGGCATTTATTTCATGGATGTCTAAAGAGGATCCAGATCCAGTCTGAGCTGGCTGTAGCTTTCTATTTTCTTCCTCGTTGAGAACTATTTTGTTGTCTTTGATAACAAAATCAGTATCTGGAACATGGGAGGAATTAGTTAACCCCATCGCTATCCGCCGTTTCAGCCATAACTTATCTTTCACAGAAGTCTGGCGCCCAAAGGTAGCTCTAAAAGCTTCCTGTAATTCTCTTATTGAGAAATTATCCAGGCGGATCTCTCCGCTTAAAATAGAAAAATCAGGTAATGAGATAGTGCAAGACTTGGGAACAGATGATTTACTACTAGCTTCATCCTTATTGGTTGCCTTAGAACATTTTTGAGCAATTCCCACTTCAATAATATGGATGGTACTGAGTTCCAGAGAACTTGGAATTCCTTCATTAGATGCATTCTCAAGCTGAAGCTTGTCAATACAAGATGAAATGTTAGATCTCTCAGATATCTGATCCTCTACGACCATCCTCTTGGGAGAAGAATTAAGAGATTTGCCAGACATCTGTTCCTGTTGAATGTTTGTAAGATATCCTTTATATGATAGTACAAAGTAAAATTACACAACTGAAAAACATAAAAATGTAGTTCTGTAATGTGACCAACTTAACGAAAACAAACATTAACTACAATGATTAGTAAAAATTGTGAATAGTTCTCTATCATAAAGTTCCTAAAACACAAACTGAAGCTACTGTCTTTATGTCAATTCAAATCCTGATCGTTCCTGGATAACAATGAAACGATTAACAAAAGTTACTTTATTTTCAAACCAACTTCTGAGAAACATAGGAAGATAGAAGGCAATCAATCTGATTCAACTTTCACTTAATTATTCATTGAATTCACTAATGTTCCATATGCATTCTTACAAGTCTAAGAAGCAATTGATTACATGTACAGTAAAAAATCAAAATTTATTTCCATGTTAAGATATCTGCAGAGCAAGAGGTCATGTATCTAAATATAGATGAGTATCTAAAAACGTTTAAGCATAGATATACCCATGCATTGTAATTTGTAAGATTAAGAGTGGAAACTTTCTGAAACCATATACCCGCATGAAAATCTCATCACCCAACAACTCGATGAGGCACAAAAGATCAAACCAAGTGATACTTTCAATTTCATTAATCTACGACAAAATAAAATACAAAAGTAGTCAAACCAAGTGATACTTTCAATTTTATTAATCTATGACAAAACCAAATGTAAAAGCGGTCTGTGTTATCATTTCATTGTGCATAGCAACAACAAATACACACCTCAATCCCAGCATGTGACTTTCTTGAATCATCAGCCTTCTCAGATTGAAGTAGATCTAAAACACATTGCCATTAGACATACACTTCAATAATAAAAACTTCACGTACAGAGGAATGATAACTTGAGGCATTACGCAAGCAGACAGTGAATGTATTCCACAAACAATATCAGATACTAAAAGCTGTAAGCCAAAATTCATTCAAACCAAACAAGAAGTAAAACTTCAGCATCTGCAGATCAACAAGCCTAAGAGTCCATATGAGAATGGTATCAATAAACTTTTGGTACCCCTGAGTTTGTAACTCAAATTGAGGGTGCATTTCATGAAGTAGACATCGCATTCCCAATCCTTGTAAATATATCACCTTATTCAAGTTCAATATATTTATATGTACTAGCCCAACAACGTGCTATGTTATACAATTTTTCAAAAAATATGTTTATTTTTGTAGTTTGACCAAAATTATTATGTTTCCATTGATAGGATATCCTCCTTATATACAAAGATAAATCCCTTAAAATTATGGATGTGATAAGTATGAGCTAATTACAATCCATCTAGGAAATATATTACAAAATAAATCCCTACAAAATAGGGATAAAATAATAAGTTTCCTAGTTTGAATTTCAACACTCCCCCTCAAACTAGAGGGTA
>JBBPFP011166046.1:0-11342 GCA_037974795.1 Kaempferia galanga | reverse complement strand
AAAATCATAAAAGAGTATATCTTAAAATAAAAGGGAATAACTATGCTAAAATACAGATAAAAAAGGTAGTACGATAGCGTAAATCATACACAAGAAATTCAAGTGATGTATAAGAAACCATGTATAATGATAGGTACAATCTATGCACATCATTACGTTGTTGATAATGGTTTGTTTAGTAGATATTTTTATTGCGGTACTCTTACTTTTGTAGTAAGTATATTACCCGAGACTGTATTCTTTGACCTCCATATATGTTTAGTATCATGCACTATCTGTATATACCCACTTAGTATTTTGTACTCACTACCCCTTGCTTTTTCTTTTGTTTCCAGGGTAATTTGTAGATAATGTGTCGGGTCACTCTGAGGTCCTGACTGCTAGTCCGACTCGAGTTTGGATATTTGTAGGAGTTGTCTATTTACTTTCCGCTGTTTATAGTTTGGGTTTCCTTTAATATCGACTGTTTATGTCATTGGCTATGCTTTTAGTTAGTTAATATGTTCACATGTACATGCATTGGCACTTCTATCGGGTTGATTTTATATTACATTAGTGTTGTATTGGCTTGGTCTGAGTTCGATATCGTATTTCGTATATTATCACTAGGGGGTACTGTCCGATTTGGCGGACAAATAAACCCTTGGGTCATGACAATTTTATTAATATCAAAAAATGGTTTGAGTCTGGATTTTATGTTCTGTGATGTCATCTCATTCTGATTTATGGTTTTTTTTGAGTTTGGGATGCAAGACATGTCGAAGGACATCTCTAAGCTATAGGAAAGTAAGGTATAGTACTAGTGATTATCTTACCTTTATGTTCACTACTTAATGTAGGTTATTATTAGGCAAGTTAAATACTCATCGTGAAACCTTAGAAGAAAAGTTAAGAAAAGTTTTAGTTGTTAAAAATATCATGCCCTTGTGGACTGTTGTCTATATTTACTATGATCACTATTACCTTTGATGAAGGATCCAATTAGATTACCTGAGTGCATGGGAAGGTACTTTCTATTTGCATGTGTAACAAATCTAGAAGTCACTACACTTGCCCTCTCTTAATGCCTAGTAACATCAAAAGATGCTACAAGTTTCTCTTACAATTTTTCCCTTGGATTGAAGGAAGCATTTATTATCTCACCTTACATGGAGTTCAATGGAAGGAAAAGATCATGCAGTAGAGGTTAATAGTTTGTATCTATAGCTTGTCAGTTTGTTATCATAGACTATTGGAAGAATTGGCTCATAGCATGCCAACTTGTGCTAAGTTGATTTTATCTATCTAGTTTTCAGCTTTTTTGGTCAGTGTCACTACACTGGTGATGGACCTAGCAATTGGTATATTTTATTATTGTGTTAGATAGGAACAAGGATTACTTGGGTCACAAAATGACAACTCATTTTCGGAAAGATATTTACGTGGTGTTTAGGGGAAGCATGGTGATAATAGTGGGAGTTTGATGAATTTCAAAGTAGTTAAGGAACAATGGATTTTTGAGATCTAGATTTAATTGAGTATCACTGAGGAGGTCTGAGATTCCACATTTAGAAGAATAATAAGATCATTTTGCAATTTGATACACTGGATGATCTAGGAAATGCCAAATTGTATTGAAGCTTGTTTGGAGAGGCAGTGGATTGATCTCTATCTTCTTATGTCTTTAATTATGGTGGTTGGATGAAGGGAATATATGGTTCTTAATTTTTATATTTTCTCAAGATTTTCACATCACCAATGTATTGCTATTTCAATCAAGTAAAAAATGTCTATGTTCTAATGTTATAGATTATACTTCCTACTTAATGGTATAATAGTAGTGCGTTCATTTTAACTATGATTGCTATATCTCCTTGATAATGTTAGAGGGAGTGGCCTTTTACCACAATAATCAAGATCATTAGACAAATGTGCAAATTGTGTTGCCAAATGGCATAATTTTTGTGAACAAAGGAAAATAATATGGTGTCTATATAAGTATTAGATTCAGATGTATTGTGCACTATGAACTGACAAGCAATATAATTATACGTGCAGGCATGTTACCTTCTCTAGAACAGGTAAAGTACACCAACTTATGTCTTGATATGTAAATGATGTCAAGCTGTTTGAACTAGAATTGATATGCATTGTTTGACATGGGGATAAATATGCTAGTTATTTTTCCTCCATGTTTTGGCTCTCCTCTATATAGAGATTCTCTCTTCTTAAAAGTACAAGGCTCATCATGTGTTTGTGGAAGTTCTATAAATAGCACAAGTTTAGCTGATGTTCAGATTCATTTTCATATTGGAAATATTCATTTCAGGTTGTGTGGCTTTAATATCTAAGACATTGTGTCGCCCAATGATTTTCTTTTTAAATCCGTGAAAATTATAGGAGTGAACTAATGTTCAATCAAAGCTTTGGGATATGATTTGATTTAAAGAATCTTAATCCTTGATCATGTGTTAAATATCTCAGGTTTTGAAGCTGGTGGTCCTAGCACACCTTCAAACATTGATCCGTGGGCCATCATTGGAAATGAATATTCCATTTATGTGTCAACCGAGCGAACATCTTGTTTCACCCGTAATGAGGTTGCACTGAAGATGGAGGTATTATGTGGTGATGGGGAATCTGTTTCTTGTCCTGATGGTGTGGGCATATATAACCCTGGATTTTGGGGCATGGTATGCATTTTGGATTTGCTAAACTTGTTGATTACCTTTTGAATTAACAAGAAATTATACTAATCTGGATTTTAGAAAATCTGTAATAGCCTTTTAGTAGGAGACATAAGACATTTCTTTATTTTTGCAGAGCATTCAATTCTCTTTGCACTGTTTCTTTTCATCTTTCTTCAAACATTTTGATCAGTACTCCATTCCTGGAAGTGCTTATTTTTAAAATTTTATATGATTAATATGGTTCTGTTAGCAGTTGGAACTTGTTCATCCTAATACATGGAAGTACATGATATCTGCATTCTTTATCTTCTTAATACATGGAAATACATGCTATCTACATGTATAGTCTTAATACAGTAGGTAGAGAGCGTCAAGGTTTTGTCTGTTCCAGATCTATTAGGCCCTTTGTCTAATTATTTAACTAGACTATAATTTCCAAGCAACTGATAAATTTCCTGTGGCTAACATTTCTTCCCATTGTCTTCTTATTGCCATTCTTCAGAATATAGAAGAAAAGAAGGTATATAATCTTATACTGTATTTAAGATCACTTGACTCTATAGATATATCCGTTTCACTTACAAGCTCAGATGGATTACACAAACTGGCTTCTACAAATATTGTGTGAGTATCTGTATTGGCTTAAGCATCTCTGATAATCCTTCAAGCTTCAGATATTCTAGATTAAAGTTGAATCTCCTTTTGTTATTGTTTTTGGCAGAGCCGATGCTTCAGATGTGTCAAACTGGACAAGGGTGGTGCTACAATTGGAAGCTATGGCAACAAACAGAACTGCGAGGCTTCAATTGACTACTATGAAAAAAGGAATTATTTGGCTTGATCAAGTTTCACTCATTCCATTAGACACCTATAAGGTATGTTTTGTATAAAATATTCTGGGATCTGTTTTACTAAAAGTGAAAGAAAATTTAATCAAGGGAAATATATATGGAAAGAGGAAAATAAACAAATAGGGGCACTTCTAGAGCCATCAGCAAAATGAGTCTCATAATTTGTAACTTAATGATTTGGTTAATCTGGGATCAGTTTTACTAAAAGTGGAAGAAAATTTTAATCGAGAGAAGCCTATATGGATAAAGAGGGGGAAAAACAAAAAGGAGCACTGTAGAACCATCAGCGAAATGAATTTCATAAGTTGTTATTTAATGACTTGGTTAATACTCAACAACCCAAAGAGTATCTTATATTGTAACTTAATGGTTTGGTTAATATTCAAAACCCAAAGAGTAGTTAAGCAAGTAGTAATCATCCAAGGATAATTAAAAAATTAGTTGAACATGAGGTAGTCTTACACTAAAGTCCTCATTTGGATCCTCTATCTTCATAAAATTGGAACCCTTCTATTATACAGGGGCATGGCTTCCGTAAGGAATTGATATCAATGGTTGAAAATTTGAAACCACGATTCATTAGGTTTCCAGGTACGAGACTGATTTCATTGTAATTGAAATTTTATATGTCGGCTTATGTTTCCTATTCATAACTAATTTTTGTCGCCTAAACAATTGAATCATTAAATCATATGAAAATTTAGGAAGCTCTAGATTAGTTATTCCTGAATGGAGATATAGGCTGAGAACATGGATAATATAAAAGTATTCGTGGAAGATGTAAATTTGGGGAGGAAACAGATAGTGCATTATGATTTTGGACTATGCTACATCATTGTTAATACTCATTTTATACGATTATGTGTAAAAATTGGCATGCTCGCTCAAACATTATGCAAGACTGTAAGATGCTTGATATGTCAATGGAAATTGAAGAATCATCTTCCCCCCACTTGTAGTAGAATTAAATGTTGGAATGTTAAATCAAAATTGTGGAAACGACCTTTATAAATTTAAGATTCTAAGTTGAGTAGAACCGAGGTTTAAAATTTCATTATGTTGGGTATTGGTCCCTAACTAGAATGAAATGTAATGTCGTTTTGATCATGCCAAGTCCTAACTACAACAATGACAATAGAATGAGGATGAGGAAGAAGAAGCTTCACTATGATGATCCCTAATAATGACAATAACTGCAAAGTGTATGGTACTTGGATGAAGAAGAAAGAACTACTGAGACCTAGCTTTCTTGGATGTAAAATGGAGAAAGAGGAAGCTTCCTTTTGAGCCCTAGCTCAGTTGAGAGAGGAAGAAAAAGATTTGGAGATCTATGTCTTGACATGGAATAGAGGATGACAATGAAGTTCTTACCCTGATGGGGAACAAACAAGAAGATGAAGGGCCATCTTCTTTTGTGCTTGCTGAAGCTTCTATTCCTCGTGCTTATTAGACATGGAAAATGGCATGAAATCCATCTTCCTCTTTGTTCATCATGAGCAAGGTTTTGGGTATTGTATATGTTTTGCATACGGATGGCAGGTGGAATGTATGTTTTGCCCTTGTTGACTAGCACAAAATAGTTTTTTATAACCGCAAGTAGAACTAAGATTGAATATAGAAGTGTAGTTTTAGAAATAACGAAAGGAACAAGTGATGGTAGAATAATCATAAAAAAAACAATGAAGGTATCTTTCCTAGAATAGATTGGGTACTTAACATTGAGAAGAATTCTGCAACTTGTGTAATCTTTGTGTGTCTTTTACGATGATGAGAAACTTATATTAGATTCTGTTTCAACTAAACTGATTTATGGGCCAATTCTTAAGAGCTAATGAAACATCCTCCAAAAAAGGTAAGGTAATCGAGATGAGAATGCTGATATAATTTGCAGTTTGGAAGACGTAAAATAAAATGTTATTATTTGTGAGCAATGAGATGACATCACAATCAAGATTCTTGATTTGAGATTATTAAAAGGGTACTTTCTCATCAGTTCATTTGTTGTTAGTTCCTTTTCAACTTTTATTATGCTTATCATTATGGCTAAATGTATAGTTTACATTTCCTAATTTAGTTTTTGAACTTTTTTTATCTTCATATTTGTAGGAGGTTGCTTCGTCGAAGGTGAGTGGCTAAGGAATGCATTTCGGTGGAGAGAAACCATTGGTCCGTGGGAAGAGAGACCTGGGCACTTTGGTGATGTGTGGATGTACTGGACCGATGATGGGCTGGGATACCTTGAGTTTCTTCAGGTTTAATTGGGAAACATTTTAGATTCAAAATTGGAACTTGGAGGATCAAGTATAAAATAAGGTAAAATAAGGTTTTTGTTGTCGTGATGGTTTGTTGCAGCTTGCTGAGGACATTGGTGCAGCCCCCATATGGGTATTCAACAATGGTATTTTCATCTGCATAATAGATTAATTGCTTAAATACATAGCATTTGACACTTCTCATTTGTGCCATATTAATTCAGGAATTAGCCATCAGGATCAAGTGGATACTACCAGCATTTCTCCTTTTGTGCAGGCATGTCTTTATAGTCCGAACACTATTGAAATTTATGTCACACACATTTCTTTTCACTCTGTGGTTAAATCTAACTAGTAAAGGATTTGTTGACTTAACAGATGCAACTGCACATAATATCTACAGTCTAAATGCAAGGACACTATACCTTGAATAGATTTTCTGCTTCACAAATTTAAATCATCTGTAAAAAGTATCTTCTAAAAATTTCTTATAACTTTGCTTTATTTAGGATGTTTTAGATAGTATCGAGTTTGCTAGGGGAAGCCCTGATTCAAAGTGGGGCTCTGTTCGTGCTGAGATGGGGCATCCAGAACCTTTTCAATTAGAGTATGTTGCAGTTGGAAATGAGGACTGCTGGAAGAAAAATTATCGAGGTGTGTTATGTTCTGTTATTCCTATGGTCCTTGACATTCCTTGCACACAACGGGCTGACCAATATTTTGAAAATGAGATTGGAATATGCTAAGGACATTTCTAACAGATGAGGACCTTCTGACAATGTTGGAGCAGGTCAAAGTACGACTGAGGTGGAGGAAATGACTGGAGAAAATGCCGAGGTGGACCTCCCAAACTGGGATGAATCATTGTGGTGGAAGCTCTCTCCCTATCAAACCAACAAGAAACCTCTCCATTCCTGCTGCTCTAGGCCCTTGTAGTCCTTGGGATCCATGTTTACACTACCAAACATTAACACATGTCCAGGCAGGCTTTGTAAAGTTGCCATGTGCCACAAAATAGTCACATGCCCCGTTGGTGACATCAGCTAGTTGTCCAAATTGATGACATATCATTTTGTTGGGAAACTGTGAGTGAGCTTGTCTAATGGTGAGGATTGCACACAGGACAAGCATCATCCTCAGTAAAGCGACATCCATCTCCCATATTCATGCTGGAATGACATGTCATTGATCGATGCAACTGGCTAACATCACCACTAGGGCAAGTGATAATTTTGCTATCATCAGCACCAACACGTGTCAATGTCATAGAACCCATCTAGACAGATGGCATCGTCTGCTGGTGGAATGTGGATCTCAAGGCCTATAAATAGGGCCTTAAGCAGCAGAAATGGAAAGGTTCCTCATAGGAGAGAGAGAGAGAGAGAGAGAGAGAGAAAATACATATCCACCACATTGCATTCCAGTTTGGGAGATCCATCAAATTTCTCCAGTCCTTTCCTCCAACTTGCCCCTACTTCTGGCCTTCTTTGGCATTGTCCTTGTCGTTAAAAACTCTCTTAATAGTATACATGTATTTCTAATTAAAATAATAGTATGCATGTTAATTTATGTCTATAGGCTATAGTATTATTATGGATAGGTTCTGCAACTTGATAGCCACTTGACTTTATCTAATGTGTTAATGCTAGTGCTACTGCTTTACTGGGATAATTGGTCTTCTAACCTAACTCTATTTCTATGCAACTCTTTAATAGACTAGTAGTATAATAATCAGGTCAGCACCTCGTGAGTTTGCAATGAAATGGAATGTTTTCCATTCTATATATTTATATTTTGGTAGCCCACCATGCCGGCTAGCTTAGTAAGTATGCATTTCGCAAAGATGACCTAAATAGGGATGATCTTGGAACTATTTTCATTTTTTAATTGGGTTCTTAGGCAGTTAGCTTCTCTAAGTTTCTGCAATGATGTCAGCCAAGTCATGCTTAAAAGCTAACCGCACTGGAATAGTTATATTGATCTAAGGTCTAGTAAATCAATAGGAAAAATAGCAAACGAAAGTTCAAAATTAGAAATAGCTTAAAAATGAAGTCTTACTTATCTATTCCGAATGGGTGTTCCATTCTAGTTTCTAGTGATTTGGTATTGATCCTAACAGTACTGGGGGAATGTACTGCAAACACATCTCTTCCAATCAGGATGCAACTTTGTAGCAAGTCTCTTAGAAATAGTAGTTTTGCTAAACTATGAACTGCATGCAGTTTGGAATGATTTCTGATCTTTCAAAAGATAAGATTGACAATAAGACAGCTATTCAAAGCAGTTTGAATGCATTGTTTTAATACTAGGTTCATATCATTTGGCACAATAGTCAAAGTAGTAGGAGTTGACAAAGGCATAGCTAATACAAAACTTGGCTCCATTAGATGGGTTAAACTGTTGATTTATGTTAAAATAATTACCAGGGATTATTTGCGCTTTGGGTGTCTCTAGAGCCTGTGGGAGTGCACTGATTTATTTGGAATCCATTCCATACCCACATGTTACTTGCATTCTCATAGGTCTTAGAATTCAAATCTGTAGTACAGTGTTTTTCCCCTGGTATCTTGAATGTAGTAACTAAATATGGTAGCTGAGAGTTCCATGTTTGTTAACATATTTATGATGCTTTAGAGTTGAAGCAGTCTCTTCCTCATTTAGCATCTCAAATACGAGGATCAACTGGATCAAAGTTTATTCACAGGATCAAATCTTGCTCTATATAGCAGTTATTTTTTCCTCCCTTTCATTTTTTTTTCATTTGATCTGCATAATAACATGAATTTTCAACAGATTATTTGCTCACCACGTTTGACATCCTTCAAAATTCCAACCATCAATGGGGACCATTTTCCATTGCTCATCAACTGACTGGTTTTGAATGAAACTTCGAGATGGATTAGACCTTTGGCCTTCCTTTCCCTTAGAAAAGGAGATAACCAACTATATGTTGCAATGCACAATTTCCCAATCATGTTTCTTACTTGATTAAAGTATTAAAATTACTTGGAAAATTTAGATTCATAGCATAAGCAAGAAACATTTAAAGTTAGGATGATAACTATTGAATTTGCCTTGGACAGGGAATTACTTGAAGTTCTACTATGCCATAAAAGCGGTTTACCCAGATATTAAGATTATTTCAAATTGTGATGGTTCATCTAGTCCACTGGATCATCCTGCTGATTTTTATGATTACCATGTAAGTCACATTGTGCACATCTTCATTTATTTTTCGTTTTGTAGATCTAACAAATCAATGTAAATCATCAAGCTTTAGATGGTGACAAAAACATGACATTTCTTTCATAGGTTTATACCTCAGCTAGCAATTTGTTTAAAAGAAATAATCAATTTGATCACGCATCACGTACTGGGCCTAAGGTATGATAGTTCAAACTTTAATAAATTATGTGTGCCTGTTGTAATATAATTTTGGACTCATAAAAATTGTGTACAATCCTGTTATTTTGTTGTAACATTCACAGGCTTTTGTTAGCGAGTATGCTGTGACTGGATCAGATGCCGGGAAGGGTAGCCTTTTAGCATCACTAGGAGAGGCTGCATTCCTCATTGGAGTAGAAAGAAATAGGTAATGTCGTCATCAAGCTTATTTGTTTAAGTTTCATTTTTATTTCTAAATAGTAATTCTGCAATGGATATTAAGTCCAGGATTTTGGCCCAAATCCAGATCTCAGTTCTGTTTTTTATTTTTGAGGCTGCATTCCTCATTGGAGTAGAAAGAAATCGGTAGTGTTGATGGTTTTTTGTTTAAATACTTTCATTTATGTTTCTAAATAATAATTTTCTGCAAAGGATATTCAGTTGTTCATGTTGCATTGGCCAGGAGCTGAACTGATTTTTTCGCATAAAAATGAGTTATTGGAAAAATATACAGGATCTTGTCTCAATTCTATTTTTATTCTTCTTTTTAAATTTCCCAAAAAAAATTGAATGTGGGCTTGGTGTGGCTTTTAAATATTTTAAACTTCTATTTGATTTTGTAAGTTTAATTTTTAAGTTTATTGACAAACCCATGGTTAGATTGGGATAACATTAAGGATCTTGTTTCAGGGATTTTTTTTTTTCATGAAAATTTTTGTGTAAACTTGGTACAGTTTTTAAATGTTTTAATCTTTTATTTGACTTTACATGCACAATTTTAAATTTCTCAACCAAAGCCTGGTAAGGCATGGACAAAACAGGGTTGGGTCAAAGTATTCATTGTTTCTTCAAATAGTATAAACATTTTGTTTTTAGAGTTGTGTGTTTATTACCTATTTATTAAAAACAGAACTGGGGGCAGGTTAGATTTTGTAGGTATTTTAATTGGAAAATCAATATCTCAAATTCCTCTAAAGAAATTTTGAGGTTTGCCTGAACCTGACTCCAATAAAACCTCTTTATCTCTCCCCCTTCCTCTTCTGAATTCTGGTCAGTTTTCTACACAGTCCTAGTCAGATGTCTTTAGTGGCCGTCTAGCCCAATGCAACTAACTTTATGGATTCTAAGATCAAGTTATTGGATAAGAAATTAAAGTTTTTGATCCCTTGGTGGATCAGACATGTGTCTGTCTTAAAATGTGCATAATATGCATTGCCGATGTGACCTCAACAAGAAAAAATTGAAGGCTTGAGGATTAGCTCTGATTCTTAAATTTGTTTATTTCTTGTATGGCTGAGTTTACAAACATATTAACATTTCATAGAATTCAGAGCAGGATACCTTCCATCTATCCAACCATAGATCTAGTGGGGACTCTTAATAATATGTTATGGTTTGTGATTTCTTATTTGATGCTATTCCATTAAGTAAAGGCTAATCAAGTGGTTAGTCATGCAAATAGATCTATGTGCATAAAAGTAAAAGTGTAAAACCAATTATCTTGACATTTGTGATGAATATACTAGAATTTTTATACCCTGTTCATTCTTGATTCAATACAGATATCAGATTAGATACTTCTTTACATGAATGGTAATGAATAATGGATTCTTACTATCACAATTTCTTTGTTTCTTTGAAATGCAGTGATGTTGTATCTATGGCAAGTTATGCTCCTCTTTTTGTCAATACCAATGATCGCAGGTACTGCCAATTCTCCTCTCCATCATAATGATTACTAAGTTCTGGAATGATAATCTTTTTGAATGCGTGAAACCTCCATTGTCAATCCCAAGTCTGGGGTCATGTGAAACCATGCTGTAGGAGCATAGATTTAGCTTATTGGTATAAAGATTTGACAGTACCTAAGGCTCAATAGTGCAAAAGGATCCATCTAGAACTACTTAAGGCTGAAGTTACCAACCTATGAAGTACATGCTAGTCTTGAATGGCCATCCCAAATTAGTTTTAAAAAAAAAATTGAACTGCGTTTATGTCAGTATTCTGTAATTTTTGAGGAAATAGTTTGGTGGATGTAAATCTGAACAATTGTCTGCTACATAAGAATTCATATTTTGTTCTTCCAGATTTCCCTTCTGTCATCTTACAACTATGTGGTTGTACTTAATCATCCAAACTATGACTGGTGCTCTCTCTCTCTTAAACTCATATTACTGGTTATTACT
>JBBPFP011165939.1:0-11346 GCA_037974795.1 Kaempferia galanga | reverse complement strand
CATGGCGGCCCTCAAGCGCGCTCGGGCCAACCAGCGCCGCGGGTGCCCCGACCACCAGCCGCCGCTCCTCGCCGTCAAGGTCGACCTGGAGCAGCTCGTCATGTCCATCCTCGACGACCCTTCCGTCAGCCGCGTCATGCGCGAGGCCAGCTTCTCCTCCACCGCCGTCAAATCCGCCATCGAACAATCCCTTCCATCCTCCTCTTCCTCCTCATCCGCCGCCATCGCCGCCGCCGTCTCCCGCAAGGTCTACCTCAACCCCCGCCTTCACTACCCCCACGGCAGCGGCGCCGACCGACCGAGAGAAGACGAAGTGAAGCACGTCCTAGACATCCTCTCACGATCCACAAAGCGAAACCCCATCCTCGTCGGCGACTGCGAACTCGACGCCACTCTCCAGCAAGTGCTGCAGAGGATTCGCTCCCTCGACGCCCCGTCGCCGCTGCGCAACGCGCAAATCCTCCCCTTTGCCGAGGAAATCGCCTCCATCTCCGCCGCCGACCACTCCCTTCTCCCCACCAAGATCAGGGAGCTCGGTAGCTCGATCGAGTCCTCCATCAGCAGCTGCGACGGCGCCGTGATTCTTGATCTCGGCGACTTAAAATGGCTCGCGGAGAGCCTCAGCGCCGCCGGAAAGCCATCCATCTCCGAAACCAGCGGGGCTACCGTACAGGAAATGGCGAGGCTCTGGAAGCATTTCCAGGGAAACAGCCGACTGTGGCTCGTCGGAGCGGCGGCTTCCGCCACGTACCTCCGCTGCCAGGTGTACCACCCAACAATGGAGAACGACTTGGATCTCCAACCCGTCCCCATTGCGTCAAGGTCAACTCTTACCCTTCATTGTCTTTCAATAGCATTTGCATTCTATTGCAGTAAAAAGGTGGAACCGTCACCCCAGTGGCCTCCTAAATCCGGTTCCACAGGATTTCAGAGGGAGTAAACCATGGTTAAGCTGGGCAGGTAAGTGGACTGGGGGTCTCAGGAATTTTAGGCCAGCAGACCAAGATTTTATTCTTGTGTACAACTGGCGACCTTCGACCCTGCGGCCTATTGGGGCAAACTCCAGCCCACTTACCAGCTGATCCAGCCCGTGGGGGCGGTCCAACTTAATACATGAACTTATGCCACATTGACATCCAAACAGAACAATGAAAAGTGTCTAAAGTTGCATCAAAGAGCCGTCACTGTGGTAACATAAGCTTGTGGCATTAGTCGCTCAAAGGATAACTTTTGAAGCTGCATTTCTCCTTGTCTCTACTTATTTTGACCTGTTATTGTTTCAATTTCTGTCCTATGTTTATCATCTTTGATAATCTATGACAAGGTAGGCTACTTATGCCACCGACATTATCAAATAAATAGAATAGCATTACGTGTCTGTATACTGAAATTATCAATTAGAATTAGGCAGTGACCATTGTGAAGTACATTTCGTTTCAATTCATTTAACCGTTTCAATTTTTAGATATATCTAGTTTTTTCCGTTAAACAAACACCCCAACAAATTTGGAAATAAAGCTATCAGCCTGATCAGCATATTTGAACAACATTGCACACAATAAATTGGATTTTCAGAGTAAGCAGAGGCCTTGATGTGCTGTGCATGTTCTGTCATTGCATATATTAGTCCTCACACACAATACCTATATTTCCCCATCATACCAAGATTTTTTTCATCAAAATATATTTTATAACTATAAAGTATACTTCATTTATACAGCCTTAAAGTAACAGCTGTATTTCTTACTCTAAATTGTCATATCAAAAACAATAGTAATAGAAGGAAAAAAGAAAGATATTCAATGGTCATGAACTTCAGAAAGTTTCAGGTAGGTCCATGATAAAAAAATAACTTTTGTTACCTTAATAAGACAATAGAAGGTTTTGTCTTTTCCTTCCCAGATTCGCCAAGCTAATACATATTCTCTTGGTGTAAGGAAAGGGAATTTCTTTATTGAACACCCGATCTCCATCCCACTATCTTCATTGACCTGTAGCTGCTTATGCTGGATTAGAATCTTGTCCCACACTTTTCTGTATTCATTATCCATGTAGAAATCTCTAAGAAGTTCCGTGGTACAGTTCTCAAATGTTGTAACACTATGATATTTCAACGGTTCATCCTATCGAAACATGGGAAAGATAAGTCAGCAGGAAGCATTTCATTGAAGTTATGACTTAATGTTCTTCTTTGTCTTCCCTGTAGTGCATTCTATTACAATTTCACAAAGGTTGTTCATGGATTAAAGAACATTACAACTTCAGAGGCCAAGGTCTAAATGATAAAATCTTCTTCAGGGAGTCATGGACTCAAGCTTAGGGAGCACTATAACCTCTAACAAATATAATAGAAATCAAAAAATGGTAGCCCGATGTATGAAGCTCCCACCAATGCGGGGTGGAAAGGTCTATTGTACGCAGTCTTACCCTGCTTTGCAAGAGGCTATTTCCGAGACTCAAACCCATGACCTCTACAACTTTACCGTTGTGCCAAGGCTCCTTTTGAAATATAATAGAAATAAGATTGATTGAAATACTGAATGGTAGAATGCAAAGCTATAAGCCTAAATTACAAGAGTAATGAAAGATTGCCTCTAAAATTAGGAAAAGATTATGCCCATTGTGTTTTATTTCATACAATAATAGATTCAAGAAAGTTATTAAGTTGATTGAACTGAATTTTTTTTTCTTTAGAAAAACATAGCAGTTAGTGAAACATAGTTCACTTATTGCAAAAATAAGATATATATAGCATAGATAGAAATACAGGAAAGCATCTACAGTTTTCGTCAACCTTAGGATGAAGAATGCCATTATATAACAAACTCGTGGCTGACATAGATCAAGTGGTTGGTCAAAATACAAACTATGTCAGACTTAAGAAAAATTAACTCAAAGCTTTTCACTAAGACACTTAGAAGGAAAAGTCTTTCTTCATGAGAATTGAACTAAAGTTATTAGCTCAATTAAGAAATCCAGTAATACGAGATCATCTTTCAACATACTGTAGTAATGTTTTATGTAAGAAAAAAAAAAAAAAAGAAGAGAGAGACCACATAAGAAGCTCGAAGAAAGAATAATGAACTAACCACATTATTCTGATGCAGATGGAAAGGAAGATGGTTATTGTCCTTAGATTGAGAAGCAGGGTTAATTTTGATGTTTAGATTCTAGAACATCAAGAGAAGTATGAATAGAAAATTAACAGATTTTGTATTGATTCCTAAATAATGTGATGAGATAGTATATAATTTGGTCGATGATCACAATTATACAATTAGATAAATATCATCAAACTACTTTTTTTAAAAAAAAAAAAACCTCAAATCGGTTTACTTTTGGCCTGCAATGTGATACAAATATGCAATATTATCTAATTTGGGATAAATAATCTAAAAACTACTTAAAATAAGACACTCACATAAACAAAACAAAACAAAAAACAGTAGGACGTACTTTTGGCTTGTAGCACTTGGCTTTGTAAGACACAATATCATTGTTTTTTTCAATCACATGTTCCCATCTATCGTCCCCTTCGAGATTCTCGTCCAAGCTAATAATCAAGTCTCTCAAATCATCATCGTATATGATCTGAGATACCCTGCAACAAGATCCATACCGAGTTTGAATAACCGGGGGAAAAAAGCTCTTTTTGAACGCAGAATCGACGTCAAACCGACAAAACCAACTAGCAACGAAGAGCAAACCCCGACGGAGAACCTCCTTCCGAACTCTCCGTCAACGTCAGGTCTTCCAACGAAGCCCGAGCCGCGGAGGCCCTCGGGATCCTCCGGGAGGATAGGAGCCGGAGGAGCTGCCAGGAGACGAGCAGAAGCGTGACGATCGCCATCGCCCAACCTCCGGCGGTGCTTTCCGGCCATAGCTCACCCGAATTGAAGGCGAAAGCGCGGAAACAGGATCGTAGGGTTTGGGGTTGCGCCATCCAGTTTCCCTCCCGAACGACGGATGGGAGAATGAAGCGGGGGCTTCGAAGGCTTCGTTATATATATATACACACATATATATATATACATGACGCGGATGAAATAAACCGTAGTCTTCTTAGGGAGGTTTTGATCACCTCCATCCACACAAAAATAATAATAATAAAATATAAAAAAAAATATTCTTTTCCAAAATTGCCGCAGTTCCTCTTTTAAAATAATTTTAAAAAAATGTAAATTGCCCTTAAAAAAGGGGGGAAATCTTAAGATACCTAATATAATCTTAAGAGTTATGTAATATATTTTGATAAGATTTAACTAAAATTAATAATCCCGAAATTATGAAATACCGTGAAAGAGCAACCTATAATTTAGAGACCATGAGAAAAAATATTTTGGAAAAAAAATGACATTTTCAAAAAAAACTTTTAAAATAAAAAATAATAAATCTAATGACTATTCTAAATAATGATATTTTTTAAAAGTATTATTGGCATTTAATATTTTATCTAAAAGATAATATCTTGAAAGAGATTGGAATATATCTATTTGGATACCATATCATTCTTTTAACCTTACCCAACCTTCAGCATATTAATACCATGCCATCTCAATCTATTTTTTTCTCATGTGCAACTTCAACTTGATATTAACCCTACATGATTTGAAGTGGCAACATGTAGTTCAATTTTATTTATTTCTCATGCATCTAGACCACTACTCGTCGATATGATCTCTTAATCAACTATTAACACAAGTGTTGGTGTCTTAGTAGTTAGTTGCAACGACGATAATACTATCGTGTATCAGATTATTTGAGAATAAGCTTCATGAATGCAGAGTTTGATATGCCTGAACAATAAAATAGATTAGTTGGACACTCTGTAGAGCCAAAAATGATGCCATTCTGTCATCAGTTGATCATTGCAGGTATACATTTACATCAAACTGAAGATTTACAGGTAAAATATTACGAGACATTAGAGGAAAGAAAAAGAGAAAAAATTTGTGTAGATTTACAACAAAAGAAAAGACGACATTACCAGTGCGACATCAAGTATTTTTCTCTAGAACAGACAAGGCTGGGGTTAGATAGTTATTAGCTTTGTCAGGCAAGTGTGCCACCTGCATAAGTAGTAAATGATAAACTCAATTTGCTCATCAAATTACCAGTTTGAACAGCAGCTTTGATTCTTACCAACTCATAAAGCTCATTCTCCTGCTCAGCTACAAACTCATAGCACACCTGTATAACGAGGTAATGAAGGTAAAGATACTGATAACTTGTTTTTGAGAAAGGTAATAAATGACTTACATCAAAACTCTTGTTTCTCGCTGTTGAATCATGTAGTGCCTTAACACATATATCTGCTACATCAGCACAGCTGATGGCCTACAAGTTGATATCAGGGGATTTATAATGGCCACGATCAGGTTATAAATTCAGTAGCATGGTAGTACCTGAGAGATCCTATTCCCTTGATCGAATATCAGCGCCCGCTGCCCACCGGGTTCTTCCTGGAAGGCAAGGTTTAGAATTAATTGGAACAGTTGCTTGGAGTTAAACAATAAGTTGCTTAGGCATTTATGTATCCATCCCTGAAATTTCATGCCTATAGTCAATGCAGCATTTTAAAAGCAATAAACTTTATTGTTTGAAAGAATGAAAACTGGTCTAAGATTTGAGAGATGGGGCAGATTGCACTATTTCATAAATGACAAGAACAAGAGTATGAACACCTGTTATTGACTTATCAATGATATACCTTCAGAGGACCAGGGCGAATGATTGTGTATCCAAGGCCTGATCTTCTTAGTGCATCCTCACCAGCCTAGAAAGGAAAACTTTGACTAGGTACACAAGGAATAAACACTGGTAAGAGCATCTAGGTTAGGGCCCAAGATGAACCTTTTTGGCTTTAAGGACCTGATCCCTTCTGTTTGATTCAATTCCAGATCCAGTGCATGAAACCAATATAAAGTCAGTTTCTGTGCCAGTCTGCATATATACAACAGGAACCAAGAATCAGCATGACATAAAAAAAAAGAGATGATTTTCTATGGGAAGTTTAATCTCGTCGAGTAGATGAAAATGAATAGACTAATGGAAGAGAAGTATACCAACTAACAAGAAAAGAAAAGAGCAAGTTGGAAAATAAAGAGAATGGGGAATATTGCTAACTGTCCAACATCAAATGCAGATGTTTTTGTCCCCTTAATATCGAATCAAATATCTTTAATATCGTTTATATGAAGTATTTAAAGTCTTGAGAGGAAGAAATCTCAGGGCATCATCAGACTGGTACCATACCATACCAATGGACCAGAGAATACAAATCATTAAAACAGGTAACAAAATTTTCTGCTGGAATGCTAGTACAGTATCATACTGTATTGTCATACTGATATACTGCTCAGAGTTGAGTGGTCCACCTCACTGATCCATTACCAAACTGAAAATTTGTGACTATACTTGGTTGTAGAGTGAGAGATTTGAAAATCCTCTTTACATGCAGCCAACACAATAAAACCACATTTCTGAATTCATAGCTCAGATATGATAAAATTCCATTGTTCACACTAAGTAATGCAGTCTAGTCCTCTTTTTACCTGATGATGCATGGATGGAGGGAAAGAAATCCACACTGAAAAAATATCAGGGAAAAGGAAGAGAAAGGTGGAGGAAAGAAGAGAGAAAGAAATCACAAAAGAGAATGAGGGAAAGGAATCGCCGCCACGACCAGCCATCCATGTGAAACGGCAAACTCATAGTGATATCGCAAACTCTAGTTTGCAGCGTCGCTGCGACACTGTGAGGTCACGGCCTCGCTTTGAGGTTGCAGCCTTGTGGAGACACTGAGTTCACGGCAGCCGTGACCACAAGTTCGTTGACCTCACAACACCGCTGCGAATTTATGGCCACTCAGGATCAGGATTCATTGTCTCATAGCTGCATTTTTTTTTAAAGAGAGCAGAAAGTTCATTCAGCCCATTTTGGGTGGACGAGAAACCAGGTCAAAATCAATCCATGGATGGATTTAAAATCCGTCCTTATATTTTTTCAATATGTAAACAAAGAAAAATATTTTGACTCTTGTGCAATCCATCCTTTCTCACATCCACATCTCAACGTAAACAGGGCATTAATGATGGGAGCAATATATTGAACTGATGTGAAAACTCACAGGTAAGGCTTTTATGTACTCCATGATCAGCTTGAAGCTTCGGGGATCTTGCTGTTTATTAACAGGTGCTTCAGCTGATCTCTGCAAGAAACAAATCATTATACATTCACTAGATAAATTCATAAAAATGGAATAACAAACGACTCTATCCTAATTCAAAGTGTAATGAAGGAAAACCTGTCTTCTTGGTTCAAAACGAATTGTCAATGTATGCACAAGGAAGGGGTCTAATGGAGGATCATCTGGTTTCACAGGACGAAAAGATGAAAATGGTACTCTTACCTACAAAGTAATGGTACAAACTTTCAAACTTTTGGAGTGCTGATAATGCAGAACAAATAGAAAAAATATCAAAGAAATGAAGAGTTAAGGTTTATCCTCACCCTACAGAAGCCCACTTTTGTGTTTATTCGAGCAAAATATAATTTGCTTTGAGAAGTATCAGCCAGTGGACCAGTCTCAAGTATCATTATATATGACTTTCCATTGCCGCCGACAGATAATAGCAAACCATCATACCTGACAATATAATGCTAGACTTCTAAGTATACAATTAAATTATAGATCAATCTATATCATCAATTTACAGCATAATGATTAACTGGAGAAAGCATTCAAAACCTATCAAGGGTGGAGCCCAATGGAAGGGAAATTTTTTTCGAAAGTTCAACATAACCTCCTCGAGTAAAAACATATCCTGCAGAGGGAAATAATTTAGAGAGACTACTATAAACTATCATATGACTGAACCTATTTAATGACATAAAAAATTTAAATTGAACTGTTTCCTAAATCTCAAGCTTTTGAGATGAGGTTAATCAATCAACTATTACAGGATAGCAATCAGGTGATATAGGGGGCTTAAATCCCACCTATGTTAAAAAAATATTATCCTATCAATTCAGGCATTGAGTTAGGTCAATCAACTGAAGTATTTCCACTCATAAATAAACTGAGAGTCTCAGGGCATAAATATATAAATTGGCCCACTTTTTTAAAAGATCAAACTTTTAGGCTAAGTTGTTAGCCAATCAACCTTAGTACAACCAAACAAAATAAATTAACATATGTGACTGCATTCATGTTGTACTTATACCTACTGCATATTATACTATTATTCTCATTACAGGTATCATTAAATATTAAAAGTTAATCAACTTCTTCCATATCCTCAATCCTCAACAGGCACATATATATATATATATATATATAAAGAGTAAGTTGTTTACAAGAATAAGGGAAAGAGATTATCACATGCATTACCGGAGAAGATAGCATTGCCGGTCTCTGTGAATTCAAACTTTGCATCCATTCCTCCATCATATTTGGCTGCAACTACATCCTGAAAGTAGGTTCCTTTCCGAACTTCCCAACCCTCTAATGAGTCGGCAGATTTAAACTTAGCAAGCAAGAGTTTGCTTTTGCTACTCTTACCAGCTCTCATCTGTGCTAGATGATTGTTATAATCCTGCATAAATATAAGAAATTTTAATAACTAAAGCCTACACTGTTCTATCTTTTAACTAAACACGAAGTACACTTTATCAAATATAGATAACTTGCAAAAACTTACTCCCATCTCCAAAAATAGATAAAAAGAAGTAAGAAAAAAAGTAAAGGGAAAAAACCTGAAAAGCTTTTGTGACATTGCAAACTCCTTGGTAGTCAACTCTGTTCAAGTCCCCAGTAATAGTAGACCGTGCAGTTGCACAGTAGATTATTTTGTTACAACCTTGGACAGCAGCTTGCAATGTTGAAGGTTCACCCACATCACCAACTATAATTGATACAGATCTTGGAAGCATATTTATAACTTCTGGATCAGCTTTTCTTACCAAAGCCTGATCAAGATTTGAACAAGAATTTTTTACAGCACTATCACAGGGGGCAAGTCAAAAAAAAGTTGATTTACTCCTAGCAGTTAAAAGAGACATCTATCTAACGTAAAAAATTTATCTGCAGCTGAAATCTCACAGATAGAAAGTTGAGAGAATTCCAATATCGATTATATGTTTAGTTGAGGTTCTGTTGATGATAAATTATACCAAGTTTTTGGACAACTTCATAGGTAGCTCATTTTTTTTTAGCTAATATAAATTTTCAAGATGCAATTTTAACATGATAAAACCACGTTGGAGATGCTCATACATGTATTTAAGTTTTAATTTAGAATTTTTAATGTATAAAAAGAAGACGAAACTCATTCAGGCAATTCCCTTTGACGTAGTTCAAAACATTGTCATGCATTGAGTTAAAGCACACAAACTCACATATAACTTGGAAACCTCCCTATCGTACCTTCACCTTGTAGCCCCGGAGCGTGAGCTTCCGGACAACAATCCGGCCGATGCGGCTGGTGGCGCCGACGACCAGGACGGTGGTGTCCTGCGCCTCAGGTACGGTGAACTCGCACATGGGACCACGAATGAGGAGGATGCTATCGTCCTCGTCGGTGCGAGATCGTGAGATCTGGCCGAGTCCCGAGAACTTGCGCCACACCTCATCGAAGATCTGCCTCGACCGGCGGCCGAGCCCCACCGGATTGACGTCGTCGAGCGTCACTCCCTCCTTCCTCCGTCCCTGGTCCGCATCCTTCCTTCTCTCCTCTTCGCTTCCGCCACCGCTGCCGCCAAGCTCGCACCTTGGCGGGCGCGGCAGCGGCAGCGCCGGGGAGAGCTTGAAGAGGCGGGGGATGGGGGCGCCGACGAAGCTGGAGGAAGAGGAGTGGAGGCCGGCGTCGTGGTGGTGGTAGATTTGGCGGAGTGCCATGAACTCCTTGGCAGCGCGACGGAGGAGATTGGCAGGGGAGACCTCCGGAGCGATGCCGTTAAATTGGGGGCCGGGATTTCGAGTGCGTAGCGTTCTGTGCCCACAAATATTTGTGTGGAGCATAGAGGAACTGCAGATCGGCTGTCCGCAATGAAACACAATTTTTTCATTCCCCGAGCTTTTGAAGAGCTGTACTCAATCAAACGGGCACGGGGCAGCATAACGTTTGATGACCGATGAGTTATCCAGCACAGCGGCTGTCCGGTGTCTCACAGCCAATTGCTGTCTCCGATGAAGAGGAGTGACCATGCAGTACCAGACGTGGCAGCGGAGGGTTCACCTATCGTCTAACGGTGGCATGAATTTCCTCTTCGTCTAATCGTTTGAATGGATAATTGGGGCCTCCCCTTACTCTGTGATTTATTTTATTGTCATATAATTTAGAAATGAATATTTAGAGTAAACGTAATTATTATTTATTATAATTGAATGGAGAATTAGCAATGCCACTGCGCTGTTGAGGCTATCGTCACCGGCCCGTTCCACAGTGCCACCAGAACGTTAAGCTAATTAATGAAAGTTATTGGATTAAATAGAATTAGTTGATTGATTTATGTTTGATTAATTAATTGAAGGTTAATTGACGTCGTAGATCAAGAATAATAATCAGTAATTGTAATTAGTACTTAATTAATTGGATGATTAACTAGCATTGGTTTAAAACATAGTTAACAATAAGGTTGAATTAAATCTAATTGCTAATTAAGGTTGAGTAACTAATCAAATTATGGTGATGGTAAATTAATTCTTGATCAAATTAATGAGGGTGCTATTTAATAATTAATTAATATTTATCCATGAATCACATTAGATGAACTAATAAAGTTATTAATTATTAATGGAATGTGAGTTAATAAATGGAATGATCAATTAAATTAAGAGTCAATTCATTGATTAGTAGATCCTTAATCAATCAATTAAGGAATCGCTACATCACGACTGAAAAATTTAGAAAGTATTAAAGGGGGAAATATATTATTAACCTACGTATACTATGCGTAGTTATTAGGAGAATTTTAGTACTTAATTCTGTTGCATATCTGTACTTGTAGGATTCTAGATTGAAGTAAATTTCTCTAACTTAAAGACGGTTAGGACGATCTATACTTAGGATGATCTGTACTTGTCTTCTTCCCATCTTAGATTTTATTGCATGAGTTATGCTTTGATTAGTAATTTTATTATTTTGACTATTTTTATTATTGTATGAGGTTGATACTTATGTTGTTTGTGTTGGGGGAGGAGATCGTATGATTGCGATGCTAACACGTT
The DNA here is from genome assembly GCA_037974795.1 of Kaempferia galanga. Classification (NCBI taxonomy): domain Eukaryota; kingdom Viridiplantae; phylum Streptophyta; class Magnoliopsida; order Zingiberales; family Zingiberaceae; genus Kaempferia; species Kaempferia galanga. The sequence goes on along the minus strand of JBBPFP011165939.1, from coordinate 116 downwards.
TATTTACGTGGTTCGGAGATGTCTTGCTCCTACTCCACGGCGTGTCCGTAAGGTGGACGACCCCTCGATCCTTCGGTAGATCAAACCCCGGCAACACCAGCTAGCACAACCTACTT
>JBBPFP011165938.1:0-23703 GCA_037974795.1 Kaempferia galanga | reverse complement strand
CAAGCTCCTCACGTTGAGAGGCTTCATTACTTTCTGGAGTATAAGCAGCCATGTGAACGGAGCCCGCCACAACTTCAGCAGGTACCTTCATCTCCATAAGCATTGTACTGACTTAAACATTGGAGGGGTTTGGTCAGATAATTTTGATGTCCTTCAACATTTCCTCTAATATGCAAAAATTGATTTGCACCATCCAGGTTGAATTGTGAAGTACAAATTGTCTCATCATCGACACCATCCCAATGTACACTTTGTGAATCAAATTTCTTCCATTCCACAGGAAAGGAAAAAAAGTCAACGATGCACAAGTATCGCATTAGAGCAATTTCTCCAAGCAACTGTCTAATTGGGGTGCACCCATGTACACTGTTGACTGACACGTGGGAATACCCCGTAGGCCGCACCTGAGGGGTGCGCAATATATATGGAACCGGCGATAGGTGCCCTCAAGATCGTGAAATATTATTCTTATACACCCATCCGTGAGTCTCTAAGTGCGACACTTGATCCTCAGCATCGTAATAAGATCAAATACTATATTTAATCTTAGATAAAAGGGTGAGAAATATTTGCTTTTTAACATTGTCAGTCTAAGATATTTATGTTGTCAATCTAAGACATCGGACTAACGAAAACTATAATAGTACATATATTTTATAAAAATAACCACCGAAAATTACTATAAGTTTTAACACAATGTATGAATATCTACCGATGAGAAAATTCTCAATAATACGACATAACTGCGTTTCAAAATTCTAGATTGGTTAATGAGAAGAATTCCCAATAATATGCTGCAGGTGAGTCTCAAACTCTAGATGTATGATTGATTAATGAAAAATTTTCCTTATAATATGTCGGAGTTGAGTCTTGAACTATAGATAGTTGATTGAAATTACTAATAAATATTAAAATTATTTTAAGTGTGAAAATAAAAAAGAACATGAACCTAATTTACTTTTAGGCTTTATTAAATTAATTAAGAGTTATTTGATAAAGTGGGAGGTTCTTAATGGAAGAGTAAGATAATAAGATTCCAAAGATCTACTTGAAATAGTTATTAGATGGAGAATATATAGGCTATATTTGATTAGATAAATTTGGAATATAATTAAATTACATATTATTATTTTTATAATTCGGATTATAAAATTTTACTATTTTCATAATCTAAGTTTAAATTGTATTATATTATAATTTAATTTAAAGATGGTATCAAATAAAATAATCATCCTATCATCTTAATTTTAAGATAGAAGAATGCATTCTCTCTTATTTTGGAAATTATTAAAACATGGAAAATAACAATGGCCGCATGGTCGACCAGATTCAATCTTAGTGATTGCAAACAATTATAAAATTAATATCCTCTTTGTAATACAAAATGGTGAATCTGGTCCGCTAAAATAACATTATCATAATTTTAAAAATCATTATTAAAGGTATTCAAGTAATATCATATTTTATAAATTAATTATATCCTTTCCAATCTATTTTCATATTTATTTTTTTAAATACCTAATTTACTTTTATTAATAATATTTAATTTATTTTTTAAACTAACTTATTTAATTTTTTAACTAGATAAATTTATTATTTAGCTGATCAAATTTTGGCCATCTAAATTTATTTACAGATAGGCGAAGGATTCTCAAATTCGGATTTCAGATTAGATCTGATTTACATGGGCCGGGAGGCCCAAAGACACACACAAAAAAAACCCGCTTCCGAGAATCCACCTGGATGTGGTTTCCACTGGTTCTCTCTCGCTTTCAACGCTCCACGTTTCCATATTCGCCTCGACCGAGGCGATACGTCGGCATTGGCTTCGGTTCCAGCCACTGCCCGTTCGATTATTCTTCCTCCCCAAGTTCGTTCCCCATGTCGCTTCTCCCGTGTCCAACTATTAATCGAATTAATTGAAACGGCAAAGACACCGGGGAGAAAAAAAAGGATGCAAAAAACGATTCCAATCTCTTCTCCCCTTCTCTCTCCATCTGTGTGGATCGGTCACGGAAGGCGAAAGGAAAAATGAAATGAAAATTAGAAGACCAAACCGAGAACCGGAACTTCAAACCCTAACCCTAGGGTCCCCGCCTTCCACCCCAATCCTCTCTCTACTTTGACCTTCTACTCCCTTCCCAGCTCCTCCAGGTCTCGCCCTAGGCGAGCTTGCCTTCCTCCACCCCTACGATTCCGGGGATGTGGCGCTGATGCCCCCGGGTCGTGATGAAGGGTAAAGGGACCGATCACCGTTCCGACGTTGCCGGGAACCCTTCCTCCGCGCCCTCCCCGCCTTCCGGCTTAGATATTTTCTCCCAGGCGCGGAAGGCGCTCTCCGTCCGATGCCCCTTCGACGGCGAGGAGTCTACGCCTAGGGTTCCGACGCTCCCTTCGCGTTTGGCCTCTCTTCTGGCGCGCGCCTCCGAGAGCCACAAGAAGCAAAGAAAGGTCGCGGGGGAGAACGCTGAGAAGCCGTCGACGCATGGTAAGCCGCCCACTGTTTGGGATGAGACTGAAGAGTACTTTCGGCCACTCACTCTGTCGGACGTTGACCTACTGGTTTCGACACTCGAGTTGGGTCCAGGTTCAGTGGATTCCTGCCTAACCATGCCAGTTATTGGAAATTGGGCGCAGCTTAGCGAGACAGTTGGGGAGTCGGAGCCTTCTGCCCCACAATTGAATTCCGTTTCATTGCCTGAGAAAGAACAACAACTCTCAGAGCTTCAACCAGCGGAGACAGAGAAAGTTCAGGATGGCCAGAAGGTACCTCTTGCTGAAGCAGATGGGATGCTGGCTCCTGGAGACGGTGCATTATTAGCTGAAGGAAAGGAAGAAAATGATCATAGTTTATCTTTTCATTGGCTTTTGGGTTCAAAGGAACGTTTCAATCTCACGTCTCAGCGCCCAAACAAGAATAGGAAGCTCCTGGGTGGAGATGCTGGCTTGGATAGGTTGCTACTGCTTCCGCATTCACATTCAGGAGCTGAAATATGTGATGCATGTTGCATTGTACAGAGTAGGGCGAAGTCGGACAAATTGCTTCACTGCCATTCTTGCAAGGCTTTGGTGCACCAGAAATGTTATGGTGTAAATGAGGTTTTGGACGGGGCTTGGGTTTGTTCTTGGTGTAAGCATTTGGAGAAAGCAAGTAAAGTCATACAGGGAAGGCCATGTTTTCTTTGTCCCAGGGAAGGCGGAGCTATGAAAGAACTAAAAATTAGTCCATCTGGTTACCCTAGTGATTATGGTACATTTGTGCACCTGTTTTGTAGTCTGTGGACACCCGAAGTTTTCATCGAAGACACTGCATCAATGCAATTGGTTATGAATGCCGGCAGCATAGATGATAATAGGAGGAGGTTGGTCTGTCATTTATGCAAGGTGAAGCATGGTGTATGTGTAAGATGCAGCCATGGTAATTCTATTCGTTGTTTCCCTTCTTGCTCTTTGTTGCTAACATATAACTTGATGTCTTATTTCTTCCTGTTTAACATTTAGGCTATGTTTTCTATGAGGGAGTGAATTTGTGATGGGTGTAGAATAAGCCTAGTGAAACAAATTTAGAGGAAAAGTATAATGGTGCTGCACCCTTCATTTGTTTGTTCCTTGGAGGAAAGAATCAAGAGATTAATTTTTCCCACCATTTTTTGAGAGTGAAAGAAAGATTGATGGAATTTTAAATTTAACAAATTGTTTTCCTAAAAACTAAAAAAAAGATTAAAAAGGAAGCTTTATCAAGCTAGTGTCATTGGATAGCTAATTGTATTTTCCATCTGATTTGGATAGGAACCAAATGAATTAAAACTGGCTAAAGAGTTCCTGTTTCTTTCCTTCCATTCTGTTCAAGGAAGTGGAGGGAAATATTATATCTTTGTTCCCCTCCTCTGATATTTCGATGCAGGGAAACAAGTGCTTACTGCTTTTAATCTTTCATAATTTCAGGATGTGTTTGTGCACATTCAATACACTGTATGCATTTATGCTTAGTAAATTTGATATGATTTATGATTGTTCAAAATTTTCACTCTTGTCATTCACAATAGTGTTTTCCCTTATAGTATCTTCTAAACAGGTTATTCTAGTATTCATGTTTGCACAATTCTCTTCATTCCTTTGTAACAAGTTGTTACTATCTCTCCTGCTATGTTGTATATCATGCAACACTATACTTGCAAGTTGCTGCATCAACTGTATGTTATATCATTGTTGTGGATGAGTGCAAGGTTTATAAATTTAATAGATTCAAAAAGAGGATAGAAACTTGGAGTGATTTACTTGGTTTCCAATCCCGTTGTGTACTAGGGAAGAAAGAAAATGGGAACAAAGTTTATATGCTTCCAATCCTGTTATGTAATAGGGAAGAAAGTGGGAGGGAATGAAAATCATATATTGTTAAATGATTAAAATGACCAGTTTAACCATGCAAATCGTGCCTTTTGTGATTGAAGCGTAGATAATATTGGTTTTAAATCACTCTGTTACCATCACTTATTTTATTTTTGAGGTTATTTGGTTGGGATAAGTTTATGGTTCTGATTTCTCCAACTGCTTTTTCTTCCCTTAATTTTCCTCTGAGTGACAACATTTTTTTAAGGCTTCTCCGGCCTTTTCTCTTATTTCTTTCTTAGTTTTGTTCAAATTTTTCTCCCAGTAAATAGGGCCCAAGTGGTTGATGAATTCTTACACAACTAATTCCTTTTGAGTTAACTTTGTTTGATTAAAGCATAGCTTATACTACACTAAGTGCCAATGCTGTCATTGCCCAATTCTATTTTTCTATTAGACTTGTCTGTAGGAGCTAATTTGATTTAATTTGTTTCTACTGGGGTTCATTGGGGCTGACTGCTTCACTTTGTTTAGAGTGAGTAGCGTGTGACAGATGCTTCCAATGTGTCAATTTGTAGTTTAGTAAGAAATTGTATTTCCAATATCCAGCATGTTATTGTCTAAAGACCAATTTGATTCTGAGACAGTTAAAATGTTTTAAACAACTGCTACGAGAACCAGATACTTTGAGATGGATATCGTTCAGGGTGTCATATCTTGTTTGGTTTGCTTTGTTATCACTTAGTTGACTATGTATGGAGCCACCACAAAAGCCATTGCTTATCCATAAGTTGTCACAAATTCCTTGTTGGCTCCAAGATCTAGGGGTGCTCAATATTTGTTTAAAATGAAAACCCAGACCAAATTATATCCCACCACTGAAAGCTCACTTTGGTTAGATTTTTACCAAATTGCTCTGTTTGGCTTGCTTGTGGCGTAACAAAATCTTGGTTTGGTTTGATTGATTGCAAACTAAATTCACCAAAAAAATCTGTTTTTTAAGCTAAAAGAATTTCTATTTGTCATTGGAATTCATTTCGAATAACACAAGGTTTACAGTTTATATAAACAAAGTCTCAATATTACAATTTATTTTAGGGTATTATTGTCTTTTTAATCTTTGGTCAAAACAGTTACAATTGTTAAAATTTTAAAAATTGTGATGTCTCGTCCATATTGGTTCAACCTGAACTGAATTTTACCATATTCTTTGTTTTTTTTTTTGAAAATTAAATGTTTGACAAAGAGTTGCAATTATTAGGTTCTAAAAATTATGATGTTTAGATGCATACCAATTCAATCCAAATTTGATCAAACCAAACCGATAAGTTTGGTATGGTTTCAACTTGCTGATTTTGGTTTCATTGCAATTTGATTTTGGTTCATGTCAGTTGGGTTCAGTTTGAGCCAAATGAACACACACATGGTGATGCCTTTTATTTTATGGATAACATGAAGAGTTATTTTTTGAACAGTTAAGATTGTCTTGCCACCATTAATCAGCTCTACAAATCTCTTGGATCTTCAGTTTCCTTGTTTTTCCCTTTATAGTTATTGTCTTGATAACTGGTTCAGCTTTGATGCTTCAGGAACATGTAGAACATCTTTCCACCCTATGTGTGCTAGGGAGTCAAAGAATCAGATGGAGATTTGGGGAAAATTTGGATGTTCTAATGTAAATCTTCATTGTCTCTCTTCCTTTCTGTGACTTTTTGCATTTTATTACTCTCATCATTAAAACTTTTCTTCTCTTACACCTTATAGGTTGAGTTGCGAGCTTTTTGCTCAAAACACACTGCTTTCCAGGATGGGAGGAGTGTTAAAGACCCTACTAACTTCTCAATGGCTATGGATGGCCATTCTATGACAGACAAGCCTTCAATCAATACTCCCCCTGCCAAAAAGTTACCAAAATTACTATTTACTCGCAAGAATAGAGATAAAAACTATGTGCAAAATGAAATTGCAAAGTTCACTTATGAGAAAATAGACCAGGTGGAACCAGGCGAGCAAGATACTGTAGGAAGTAAGCTTAATGTTGATAGTGGTCAAGCAGGTTCTACTACAGAGATGGTTTCTGTTGGAGCTATTGACAGTGAAATTGTTAAACGAAGTACTGCTGATGTCCCTGCAATACTTAGAGAGGTAATATTCATCAACTTACAACCATGGTCATGTTGCTGGTAGTGGGTTATTTTTCTCTTTGTTGGTCAATCAATTGTTGGAGGCAGCTTTTAGCCCCTTTGTTTCTAAATTTCCCTAATTCGCCAAGTTCTGTCAGCTTTTACTTTTTCTTGTTTTAGTGATTTTGGTTCTTGGCCTGTTTTTTTGGTTTTCTATTTGTTATCTTAACAAAATTGATACAGTTTTCTAATTAACATTATATGTAATGTATAATGATAATCAACTAGGAAATGTTTAAAAAATGTGATGTTAATGGATAAACCTGAGCTACTCAAGAAAACCCAAAAGACCAAACTTGTCTGGACCTACCTAGTAATCCCTCATTCTTTAATCTCAGATATTTTTTCCAACTTAGCTTGTGCCTAACAACTAGTTACTAAACATTGTTGCGTAATTTTGGTTAACAAGTATGGCTGTCAAATTGCAATATGGATCTTGCGATTTTTCTATCACATGATTCAAATTAGGCTAACTATTTTTGCATAATTTTGGTTCTTAACATTATGTGATATGTAATCAAATAGGAAATGTTTCAAAAATTTGATGTTAATCAATCACCCTGAGCAATCCTATAGATGGAACTTGTCTGAACCTACCTATTAATCCCTCATCATTAATCTTTAGACATTTTGTTCAACCCAGCTAGTTTCAAACAAATAATTTCTATATGTTGCTGCATAACTTTGGCTAACAATTGTGGTTGTCGAAATTGCAATATGGAGCTTATGATCATTCAATCATATGACCCAAATTAGGTCAATCAATCAAAATCCATATAGGATCTTAATTGGTCGGATCTCACAAATCTACACCTTGGTTGTCAATGCTACCAACCATGACATAATGAAAAATACTTTTTAGGCATTTCAAAGTTTGACATTTACTAGGGTATTACCAAAGTACCATCAAACAAAATCAGTTATATAAGAATTATTTTAATCTCCATAGAGCTCTCATCAGTGTTACTGATTTTGCTACATATAGATCTGAAACGAGTTCATAATCATCATAGAAAGGAATTATAATAAAATACATAGACAATGAAGATTTTCTGTTTGAAAAAAGGAACAAATAATGAGAATATTTACTTTATAAAAAATAGAAACAAAATTAGTGACTATCCTACAAATTGAGTCTTCTAAATACAAATGGTTTGGAATATGTTGTTCCAAATAGAATGAGTCTGAATATCGTCTTCCAAACAGAATGACCCGAAATATCTTTATCTAAATCATTCCCTAAATGGTGAGGATTTCTAAACTCCTCAACCTGGAGTATATGTGTTGATCATTTGGGCCTTGCTCACTAATTCTGTAAATTTTGCTTATGAAGCTTCTTTGCCAGAATGCTAGCTATTAGTATGAACATGTCATACATACACTCTTGTTTTTATAATTTCTCTTTGCTGAAATTGCAGTCAACCTTTACATGTTTTGTTCAGTCGTAGTGAACATATTTGTCTATGCCTACAGATGCCTTCTTTTAGTAATATAGCTCTATAGGAGGGCTGCTAAGGATTTTTATTCAGTTAAAAGCCTCCCTAGTGATATCCCTTCTCACATACAGTGAACTAATGCTAAATATTCAACCTCTGCCCTGCTTCTTGCAATTATATATTATTTCTTCTGTATGTCACAAGAAAAGTGCAATTATATATTGATCTTGTATTGACACAAGAATTTACCAAATTAACGTCGGTGTAAATCTCTATTACCCTTGAACCACCTTTCTTAAAAAACAAATCCGTATTAAAAGTGTTTTTTAGAGACCGTAAAATTCTATTACAATCTCCTTCAATGAGTGTCTAATGCAACTCTAATTAATGTCACATCATATGTAAGATGAGTAAATTATTTTAGACATTAGCCTCAAATGCTACTCTTAACCAATCTACCTATCACTTTTCGGTGCCTAACTTGGTGTTAGGCTCTTTGGGTGTATCAGTCAATTTGTAGCCCAATATACTCGTGTTGAAGCAAGTTTAAAATTTCGAGTTGTGTCCACCAGCTAGGACAAAATTTGCCATTTGTTCGTGGACTGACACGAGCACCGTCGGTAAAGGGTGGAGCCTCTTGCAATAGCCTCGCGGAGGCTGCACGATGCCGTGCGAAGGTCGCGGAGATAGCATGGAGGCCTCACCTAGCCATGAGGTTTCTTGCAAGGCCCGTGGCCGAGCGAGGCCTCACGGAAAGCCTCTCGCAGTAGCCTTGCGGAGGCTGCATGAGGCCGTGCGAAGGCCATGAAGATCGCACAGAGGACTCGCTTGATCATGAGGTTTCGTACGACGGTGGTGGCCAAGTGAGGCATCACGGATGGCCTCTTTGCCTTGTGCCACCTCTGTGCGAGGCCTCTGTGAGGTAGACAACTACGTTTTCTTTCTATTTTTCAACTGATTCTTTTTTCTTTTTTTCATTTATATTTTTAAATTTAAAGATTGTTTTTTCTTTATTAATTACTTTCTCTACATCCTTCCACAATGATGAATATAGAAATTAAGAGAGAAAAAAACTCTTTTCATGGATAAAGAAAAAACCTCTAAAGATGGAAAACAATTAAATATAATATAATTTCTAAATACTGCTATAATTAAATTAAATTATTATGCATATAAATTTAATTTAATTATAAAAAATAAAATAAACTAAATTAAATTTAAACTTATTTGATTTTAATTATCTGTCTAATTGGGTGAATTTCAATTAACCCTAATATTACTTTTACTCCATCTTAATTTTTAAAATATTAATTTAATTATTTAAAATTATTTAAGATGTACTTTTTTTATATAAAATAAAATTTAGTATTTAAATTTTTTTTCTATGTTCTAACTTTTATGATGTTTATATAGATCGAGAAGTAAAGTTATTATTCATGAATTATAATATATAGATATACATATTTATTTATTAATTATCATTTATTTATCATTTTACTATATAATAAAAGGTTTATACAACACTTCTATATATTCTCAAAATAAAAAATTACATTAATCCATAAATAATTTAACATAATCAATCTTTAAATTCATCAAAAATATATCTAAAGACGTTTAAATGGAAGATGATGACCATTATAAACACAAGGTTTCAGACTTGATGCCTTTGCAATTAAACTTAAAATTGAAGATCAATCTTTATCACCATTGTAAATGCAAACTCTTGGACGTGATACATCTATAATAAAATTATAATTAAAACTATTTAATTATATGTAATACTATAAAAATATAAATATAAATTTACATTCAAGAACTAATTGTTGTAAAAGATTCAATAAGCATAAAATATTTCATAAGATAATATCAAAATTGGAATTAAACGTTCAACGTCTGAAATATAATTTAATAGTAAACATTTATAGCAATTAAATATTAGTACAAATATTTTTTAATTAATATATTTTATATGTTTTAAAAATACCAAAACCGTATATGGTATCAAAACATATCATTCTGGTTATAAATTGAACATGTATTGAGAAGAAGATCAAACATATATTTCCTTTGTACAACAACCATGAAAGCCTTATCCTACTAGGTGGGGTTGACTATATGGATCTTTTTACACCATTGAGCTCTATCTCTTACTATATCATCATCTATAATTAAATAAATTTTATCTTGTTTTATTATTATTAATCAAGTTTTTGTGGTCTTCCTTTTTCTCGTTTGATATGCGTGTTTATCATAGTTTCACATCACCTAACTGGTGCATACATGCCCGTACCATCTTAAACGTGTCGTTCAGAGTTTTCCCTTAATCGATGCAATTACGACTTTCATTTCTTATTCTGTTCATCCTCTAGATGTGTTCATTATTTGGATTAAACTATTCACCCGCCCGATCCGAATAGCATTTTGCTTATTTGGATCGGATAAATAAAATTCGGGTTGGTTGAATGAACTCACCCGAACTACTATTTGGGTTAATGATTTGGTTTTGGATATGATACCCCATCTGAATAACCCGCTTGAAACCCGAATAACATTTATTATAATATTAATATATATTTTATAAATTTTCTTTTAGAATGTGGATTGTCTAATTTTCATGGCTTTTAAGCTTCTAGTTATTCAGATCAACATGTCTTAGTTGATTAGCTAAAAATCTAGTTTTTTTAGTTTTTATTTTTGTTTATTATCTACTTATTGAATTGGTTATATGAACTTTTACATTGGTGAATTTGCATTTGGTTCTTGGTTGGGTTATATGGTACCCGAACGGAATAACCCAAATTAGTTTTGGGATATTCGGTTTGGTTCTTGGTTGGATTTAAAAAATTATAAAAACCGAATAACCCGAACCAAATAAGCCAAATAACTCAATCCAAACCGAATGAACACCCCTACATACATCCACTTTAATATCCTCATCTCTGCAACTCTCATCTTCTGCACGTGCTCGACTCATAGCTCAACATTTAGCTCTATATAATATAGCTGGTCTAACTGTAGTTTTGTAAAATTTTTCCTTTAAGTTTTAGAAGTACTTTACGATCCACATAAAATATCCGACGCTTTCCTCTATTTTAATATGTAAGACATCTCTCTCAATTCCTCCATCATTTTGTAAAAATGATTCTAAATATTTAAAACTCTCAATTCCGAGCAACTCGTCATCTCCTATCTTAATAATTGTCTCATTACGTGTAACATTGCTAAACTTAAATTTCATATATTGTCTTTATTCTACTAAGCCTAAAATTTTCTCTTCTAGTGTCTCCAACTAAAATTCAAGTTTACGTGTTATTCCTTCACGTGTTTCATCTACTAAAACAATTTTGTCTGCAAACAACATGTATCATAGTACTGTGCTTTGAATGTGTAGTGAGTTCATCCATAATTAGTGTAAGCTTTGATGTAACCCTATCTTTATTGGAAATGCTTCAGTTACTCCGCTTAAAGTTTTTATTACATCCTCGTACATATCCTTAATTAGTTCAATATATGTTACGCTAACACCTCTCTTTTTTGGAATTTTCCATATAATTTCTCTTAGGACTCTATCATAAGCTTTTTCTAAGTCAATGAATACCATGTAGATCTTGTTATAGCTTCTATTGTCGACCTTTCAAGCATGAACCCAAATTGATTTTCGGTCACCGTCGTCTCCTTCCTTAATCTCTTTAAAAAAGTGAAAAAATCCCAGCTTTGTTCCTAGCTACTTCCATTAAGAGAAAGTGTCATAAATACAAGATCCTTGATTTGAACTCACCTATAAGTTATGTCTTTAAAGAATTGAATTCTTCATGATTTTCCCCATGTGATAATGATGTGAGTGTATAAATTGGCTAACCACATGGATTGCAACTTCAATGCCAAGTCATGTATGGGATAAGTAAATTAGGTTACAGATTAGCCCTAAATACTACTCTTGATCAATCTTCTGACCACTGTTAGTGCCAATTTAATATTAGGCTTTATAGGTGTATGAGCCAATTTGTAGCCCAACATACTCAGCTGTTGAAGTATCTTTTTAGGTATATCAATCATGTATTTCATTTGTGAAATGGTAGTTTTCCAATTTCACTCCTAGCTATTTCCATACTAAGGAAGTATCTTAGAACTCCATGATCCTTAGTTGGAACTCATCACCAAGCTATCTCTTCAAAGAATTTATTTCTTCATGATAATCCCGTGTTATTGGTTTCTTCTACGCCTTGCTATATGGATAACAGCTCCATCATCTTTTGAGTGATTGCAAAAGACTGTTTGATGATTAAGCCGACATAAATCCATGTCTTGACCACTTAAGAGCAAACTTTTTAGTTTAACTTTTCAAATTACTCTCTTAAGATTATTTTACTCTGTGAGTTTTTTAATCTATGAATCAAGTGACCTTCTCTGAAAGCTAGGAGGAAGATACCTATAAACATCCTCATGTAGGCCACCATTTTGAAATGCATTCTTGATATCCAGTTGTTGTAGAAATCAAATCAAGATTGCGTTCTAATTATAGAAGTCCCCAAACTGTATTAAGTTTGTCTCTAGGAGCAAAAGTCTCCTATTACTCTGCCATATGTTTGGTCAAAGTCACTGGCAATAATCCTTTGTACCTGTTCATGCTCCATCTACATTGAACTTTCTGTGAAGACCCACTTACATCCCATTGTATTCTTCCCTTTGTATAATTCCACATCACCCAAATATCATTCCTTTGTATAGCACTCTTCTCTTCGTGAATTACTATTCTCCACGTAAGGTAACAAGAACTCTTGTATGTCTTATGGTATCTGTCTTAGACAATATGGTAGTAATGGCTAGTATAACGTGTGATAGGAACGAGCCTTGATATACAATGCTGGGTGCATGATCTAATCACTTTTCTGAAAACTTTAGGTAGGCATAGATCTAAGTCTTTGATTTGTAGCTCAACATTGTGCTTAATCAGTTTTCTAGATGGTTCAGCATCTGTGCTTGAACTTAGGTTAAACATTTGGCCTTGCTGAGCTTCTGGTTTGTCACCACTGTGAATGTTTTTTGTGTTAATACACAATTAACTCAGGAGGATGAGAGCTATATCCTCTCATTCATGCATTTAGTCAGTGAGTTGCACAATAGGGATTGCATCAAACTGCATGTTAGGTAGTACTGGCGGCGGTCGGATAAAAGTGGAATCAGCCAATGGTAAGTTCAGGTTCTGGACTATCCTAACATTTGTGTTCATCCAAAGCCTCTTCTTGAAGAGGTATGGAAAGATAAGATTGGGATTCATGACAGGTTACATCCATGTACTCAAACACATGGCTAAGTAATGTTGAATAACATTTGTACCCACATTGAGTGGGTGAATACTCAGTTAACACTTACCTGGCCAATTTTGGATAAATGGTTTTGAGGTTGCATGTGTATAAAAGTAGTGCATCAAAAGGTCCAAAGTGGAAGATATGATGTGCAGTTCGGAAAGCCTTTGCTTGGGGCAGATTGTAAAGGAGACTGCATGATGACCATATATGACAGCATATGACCTATGCAATCCACATGTGCAGTTAAAAAAAACCAAATTTGATTCTTTCAAAACAATTTAAACTTGACCATATTTATGTAAAACTCTTAGTTATCCTATAGTAGCTTGTAACTCGTGTGTGTTAAACACTTGCTTTACTAGTGATCAGGGTTTGAAATTTCGATGTTTCAGTCTTTGATTGGAATAATATTGTTTTGGTATCGGCCGACTTTTCAGTGTATGATGTCAGTGATAAATTAGAGATGGAAGGAGGGAAGAGATGAATTAAAAGAAAAATATAAACAACTCTTATTTTTGGTTTCCATTTGAAATGCTACAATTTGGGCATTATCTTATGAAGAAAAAATAAAAAAAAATAAAAAAATCAGTTTTAGCATGTTAAGGAATATTGAATGTTAACATGAATGATACTCGACACAAGAGACATTGTCTTGGTGCCTAGTAGTAGTGAGTTTTGGTAATTTATGAGAAGGATACGTTTCGATTGACATGGTACAAAATTTTAAATCATGCTAGTGATAAATACTTTAGATATTACTTGGAATATTTTTTAAATATTTTAACAATTGCATATGCCTCAACATATATCACATGCATTATACAATGAGTCGATGACATGCTGCCTGCTTACACTTTTTTAAACCTTGAAGCGAAAAATTTGGATATGCTTATAAAATAAATGGTGTTGGGAAACTAAACATGAGGATTTTTTACAGCATTTTATTTATGAGATAGGTCGCTATTAGAATGACTTCACCCCAAAGATATTATAGATCTGCGTAGCGAACATCAAGGCTTTAGCAACTTCTAGAAGATGTCGATTTTTCCCTTCTGCACCATTTTGTGAGATATATTAGGATAGGAACATTGATGAATAATTCCATTAGGGTTTGCCCACCTAGAATGGAGTTGAAGTTTTATTTTCCTTGTTAGTTCTCAATGTCTGAATGGTGTTGAATTGACTTTTTTTATTAAATTATTGTATGAAATGTCTTATAGCCTCAGTTTTTTCTTTAAGTAGGCAGACTCTGCAGTCTGCTAGTGTGAACGCTAAGAATGTAATCAACCGCTGAATAACTGAGATATTTTAGTTATAAGAATATCCTCTTATGTTACTATGAATTAGGCGAAAGGGTGAGACTATTCGGTTTGATGAGGAATGACATACAAACTCAAAACTGAAGGAATTAGGATTTTTACTTGTAAGTTGTAAATTCAGTGCCACAACATTAAAACATCATTCTGCAAAATAAAAAAGGAGTTATGCTGAGCTGCTGTATCTTGTTTGCTCATGCAAGCATCATCTTCAAGGTAGTAGTCCACCATCTTCTTTAACACTACAGTCATCCTCCTTCATCCTGGCCCCCAAATTGTAGGAGCTATAGAATTTAGTAGTGTATTTAGTTCATGAGTTATTTTTCTTTACAAAAAAACAACTTAGAGGCTAAATTTGGTAAGTGCAACACAGAATAGAGTATAATTATTTATTGACCCATCTTGCTGAGAGAAACAAATTACAAGCTAAATTTTTAAGTGCAGCAAAAATAAAACTGCAATTGTTTTTTGACAGGTTTATTAAAACTTCTCCAGCAATAGAGGTGAATGTTTCATCTAATATTTTAACTTTGGAGTTCCAATGGTATAGTAGTAAAATAGAGATGGGGTTACTTGTCATATGGTTGGATGTTCTAGAATCAAATATCTCGGGAATTTTAATTTGGTCATGAAAATCAGTAATTTTATGAGCAAATTTGATGATTGTTGTGCTTGAATTATTTTTTTCTCAACTAACTCAAAAACATATTGTCTTATATTAGCTATTCTAGCTTGGTGTTACCACGAAATACCTCCAAAGACTCGGTTGATAGCACTAGGTTCCTTGATTTTCTCCTTTACTAATGGCTGGTAACCCTTGCTATCTGACTTAGTGTTTATCATTAATACGAAAGAATTCTGAAACCACTATAGAATAGACACATCTGGAACTGATAGAAGAAGCCACATGCTTCAGCTTGTGATTTTCCTTCCCATATTATTGTGCAGGTTCAATTGAAAATGAAAAAAAATGGATAAGTTAGCATGGCACAAAGCTAGGAGACCGCGAAACTAGTTCTTGGAGAATGCTTTTATTCTTATTCTATTACAGAAGGGGACAATGGAAATACCATCTGTCTTAAGAAAGAAGCAAAATAATTGAAAGAAAAGAATTTAGAATATTCACTATTTGAAAAAAAGAAACAAAAACATGTATCTCCTAGACATCTAGATAGAATGATTTGAATATCCTCTTCCAAATAGAATGTCTCAAAATGTCTTCTTCCAAATATAATGCTTTGGAATAGCTTCTTCCAAATAGGATGGTTCAGAATATCTCATACAAATCATTAAAAAAAGTGAGAATTTCCACAAAGATTTACTCTATCAAGTTCTCAATAATTATACATTTTTGTACATACATTTGCTATATGAATAAGTTTGATTATGCTTTACTATAGTATTTTGTCAGAGTGGTAAGGGCGTGTTTAGATAATCACTAGGCACCAATGCTGCACACGAACAGCTTCTGTCTTACTTAGTTTTGCTAGTCGAAAGCTGCATTATACACACTATGATATGTAAATAAGTTAATGGATTATGGCTATGGACCAGAAGCTGCCTGCATCTGGAACCTTATCCAAGTTGGAACTGTCATCTGTTCCGTACAACCCACACATGGAAATTACCTTGCGTCCAAGCACTGTTCATGTGAGATTGAGATGAATCATTATGTTGTGACATTGCTCCTATCATACAATTGTCATTGTCTTATTCAAGTGTGACCTGTTAAAGCAATTTGCATCCTTCTGCCAAATTAGTTAGGTAATAGCTAGACCAGAAATCAAGAGTTCTTTACAGTATGGGAGGGAAGGGTGGTAAACATGGGATCCAAAATCATGTTTCTTATTGTTGCAAGTTCCATCCAACTCTGCAATATCCTTATACCCTTTTCTGTTTGCAGTTAATTGTTATGGGCAAAATCAGTGCTGAAGATGTTGCATCAGAGATGGGCATCTCCTTAGGTTCCTTGCAAGCAGCACTAGTTGTATGTGGACAATTTTGTACTTTTTTTTTGTCTTTTTGTGGATATTTCTTTGATAGACCAAATTTATGTATGGCAGGGTGAAACAACATCCTTTTCACCTGGTTTAAAGTTGAAAATTATCAAATGGCTTCAGAATTCTGTACATGTATCGGCTTTGCCACCATCAAAACTCAGAAATAACCCTATGGCATCATCTGAGCATAAAGTTACAAAAATTGATAGTTTAAATGCTGTTAAAGGGAAGGATCCTGTTAACAAGTCAACTGGTGATAAAGTCACAAGTGCTGAGTCATCAGATACTGTTTTTGTTAAGTCACTACCACCACAAAGAAGAACAAAAGGCCACATGATGATAAAGAATAATGACAAGGCATTATGCTCATCCCTACTCCCTTCCATTTTGGAAAACAGTAATGGGAATATAGATGGTGTTTCGTTTGCCCTCAGCAAAGACATGGAGCAAGATGCTAGTAGAAGAAAATCTCCTAATTCCATCAAGGGCATTCCAAATGACCAAAATCATCCAGAGATGGTAATTATTCTATTAATGAGTTGCAATATTTTGTATTTTGTTAGGAGTGCTTAAAAGGTGAATTTGTGAGCGATCCTGTATGGCCTACTTTGCTTACTTTCAGGCAATTAGCCCTAGCTTTTCACCAGGGTTTAAACATTTGCACCTAGCGGTGTGGTTTTACTCTTTGTGCTTTCTAAGTATTTGCTATGTGGACCCATTTGTAGAGGACAAGGACCAAATCAAATACTGTCATTTTTATAAACCAAACCAAAGGGGGTGGTTTAATTTCTAATACACATTATTTCTATTGATATATTGATCCTGATACTGTTGGAGCTGTTGCTTCTGAATTCCTTTTGCATGTGTGGTTTATACATTTGTAGATCACTGCAGGCCTGTTTAATCCGCTATGCAACAATTAGTAAGGTGATGGAAGCTGATTTAAATGAATTGTTCTATTTTTGCACATGTAGAATCTGGTAAGGATACATATATCGGTTGAACTATTTGCATGATAATGATGCTTAATTACCATGCAGTTGATGGCTTGGTAAATAGAAATGAAGAAAACATTAGATTATGCATGATAATGACTTTATTTTAGAGTAAAATCTTGTTTTTTTTTGTTGCTAAGGAATAATCGCTTGACATTCCCAAAGATGGTACCTGTGGGATAATTTCAGCTTTGGATCTTATTATTTTGTTTGTTTTGTTTATCACTTTTTTTTGACACCCAAATGCCAGTGATTCTCTAGGAACATTTTGCGATCAAAAGGTCATGTTTTGCAGAACTTCATACCTTGTTCATCTAACGTGACTTTCATCAACCTGCATTATGATTTGATATAGGTTAATATCATAATTCATTCTATGGTGAACACCGTTTTACTAGATGATAATAGTAGCATATGTTTCTTGTGGCCATTTTTCTGCTTAAAATTTACCCACTCAAATTCTTTTAACTAAAATTTGGTAAGTGATGCTAATTACACTTTTATGCAACAAAAGATAACTTAGTTTCTCTTTGTTAATGAATTATTTATGACTAGATTCATGCTCTTATATCTTACTTTACAACAGATTATTGAAGAAACTCTTAAGAATGAAGGTTCTAGTCCTTTGCATCCAGGTGACATGCCTAAAGGTGGGTTGCTGTCTGCTAATTTTGTAATACGTGCATTTCTGTTGTTGTGTTTTTTTATTTCGTGGCTAATTGTTGAACATGGTATATCAAGTGTAGCTGTGTTGAGGCATGATTATGGTTGTGTTGTTTGTTCTATGTATTTTATGTCCCATAGTTTTATCTCACTAAATGCACTTGACAATAGTACACACTGACAACAACTTTGCATCATATATGGCTTCCAAAATTTTTTCAAATGTTTGGGTCTGGAGTCATGAGAGCTATAATTGTCACTTATAATGCATTTGGTTTGACACCGGGTATTTTAGCCATTTGAGTAAATGTAGTTTTGTATATAGTGTGATGTTCTTTTGGGTAAATACAGTAAACACAATATTTTCACTCTCAACAGGGATATTCTCTCTAATGTCTAAACATGATTTTCTCTCTCAATAGTGTTTACCGTATAGAGTAAGTTCATCTTCTTGGCACTTGGACAAAGAGAATGAGAGAATAAGAGTGTATCTCCTCTCTTAGCCCAATTTGATTGAGTTAGATCCTCTTAGGCATGCTTAAGTATTAACTGGGTATCTTGGCATTTTGGTCGTAATAAGCTTCTTCGCATTTGACAAAGTATAAGATCAAGAATTTGTTGTTTAAATCTAAAAATTTTGTCGTGATTTCAGTAGTGTGAGGGTTTTAAGAGGATTATATTAAGCCCTTTTAAATTTTTTGTCAATTTCAATTCTGACTGTTGCATCATGAAAGTTGATAGTCACTGTGGTTGTATTGTGTCTTCGCCATCTTAGTTGAGTGTATTTTCAAATTTATATATTTTCCAGTTATTAGCTTTATTTTTCTGTTTTATTTAATAGGTTAGACAAAATGGTATCACTCCCTTAGTTCTAGGGGTTGTTAGTCATAGTTATCTGCATGGTTTGAAGTCTCAATTCTGAGCTAGGAATCAAGTTCCCGACTGAAAGGAAACTGGTTCAGCTTTGTGTGGGTCAAGACCAAAATAAGAACACCTTTGCTGCTCCCTCTTCACTGCCAAACCCTAGCATCATGAAGGGGAGGAGGAAGAGAAACACGACTGGATTTTTTATACAGGCGAGAGACTATGAGATACAAAACCTTGGTTATGTTTCATGGTTTTATTCTACATAAGGTATTTCCTCTTTGGATATTATTTTGGGAGTCTTACCTATACGATGTAATGCTTCTCTGGGAAAAATACACAACACAACATCTTTTAATTTTCTACGTAGAGTAATATATTCAACATGTGGATTACATTTACAGCTTGATGATACCATCCTGTAGACTATTTCAATGAGAGAGTTGAGTGATGTGATGATAGACATTTGGTTGAGTATGACAGTGATGTTTTATTAGATAGCTGCCTTGTAAAGAGGAGCAATTAAGGTTTCAAATCTCATTGCGAGGTAGAGTTACAGTGGTCAGAATGAAACAGGCTCGTATTGTTTTGACTTGTGCTTTCAAATGTCGTTGGTTGCTCCGACAAGGAGCAAAAGGGGAATAAAGAACAAGAGTAAGGGAAGAAGCAAAATAGGACTATGACAAAGGTTTTTATAATGACGGAGGTACTGTTGGCGCTCGAATGAGTCATGATGAGGGCACAAAACACATGAAAGATGAGCTTGCAACAAGTGTCTACAATGTGACTTGCTCACGATGAATTTATGATGAGCTAGTAGATGAACTTATGGATGACATACAAACTCATGGATGAATTTGCAGGAACAAATGAATTTGCAGAACTCACCAACCATAGATGAAGTCATGTATGATGGATGAGTTTGTAGACAAACTCATGGATGAACTAGTTGATGAAAGATGAACTCATGGACTGTTGATGAACTTGCAGACGAAGAATGAGTTTGTGGATGAACTTGTGAATGAAGAATAAGTTTGCATACGGGTGATTTCTTGGTGGGTAGAATGAAAAGTTTTCAGTGCTGACTGGTCTGGATCAAAATTTGGAACACCTGTAGCGGCACTTGTGAAATTTTGTGTATCGGATATAAAAGTTTTATGTATCTATTGCTTTTGTTCATATTTGATATATTATGTGATAGATGTAAAATTTCTTGAACATACACAAATTTGGTGGGTTTTTCAATCTGGAAAGTGGTGTGGTTGTCACTCAATTTTAATTTATCGTTTAATATGTTACAATTATTTGCCCACACTGGATATGCAGTAGTGTTGCTCAACATGGCATACACATTTTGTTGAAGTTTATCTCAAGAGCTTATGCTAATCAGTAACAGTGTGTGATTGAAGATGATAAGAGTTGTATATTTCAATCTGACCACAAATGTCCTTGCAGTTGATTTTGAAAGTCTGTCCTGGCCAATTTTATAAAGTACAAAGAGACAGATTGTTCTCACTTTGGAAATGTTAAATGGCATACTTAATTTCTGACTGTATATCACTATCACCAACAGGAAACCCGTTAAGAGTAGATTCCAATAATCTGCCTTATGGAGAGTGCAAGATCCATGATGTTGAGGAGAAAGTAGCTGATCTTCATTGCAGCGACAAACATGCTGAGGATGTTGATGCCATCATTGAAAATAAGCCACAACAAGAGTCTAGTTCTTCAGAAGAATTAAATAATGAACTGGGGGCAGCAGTTTCTTGTAAATTTTATCTTGAGTAAGTTTTTATTTTATATATATATATATTTTGTTTTCTATACTCCAAAACCTGGTTCCTGCTGTCTGCAAGGTCTTTGTTTGCTTGTTTCTTCTATGAATCTCTTTTTTTTCCTATCCTAGTTAAGTTGAGCAAGTCTTTTTAAAACTAATAGAAAAGAATTAATATATTTGAATTTTTAATTTATTCCAGCTTATTATTTT
Organism: Kaempferia galanga; assembly: GCA_037974795.1. Lineage (NCBI taxonomy): Eukaryota > Viridiplantae > Streptophyta > Magnoliopsida > Zingiberales > Zingiberaceae > Kaempferia > Kaempferia galanga. The sequence continues at coordinate 2,618 of JBBPFP011165938.1, read as the reverse complement.
TTTGTGCAGAAATGGTGCACTTAATTCTTTGTCTAACGTTCATCCTTTGATCAATATGAAGTTGTTGCAAATGCAGAATTCATTCAAGAAAACTCATGGAGATCCAACTTGCAACGGTAAACTATCCACAATATAGTTAAACACGACTTGTTCCTTTATGTTATACAACTGTATGCCATTGAAAACATTTTCACCTATTGATATAGGGAATTCATGTCCTCAGTGCATCAAACAAGGCTCGCCTTGTTCCTCCACTGGTACACACTGTTCACTAGATGGAACAAAAATTGACCAAATTTCTAAAGCTAAGATTATGGGTCTCTTGGAACTTTCCCCTGAGGATGAAGTGGAGGGAGAAATAGTTTACATTCAATCTAAGCTGCTTGATAATGCCATGATAATCAAGCGTAAATATGGTGAAGAATCCTTTTTTAAGGACTGTCTTATGGTGGTTAAAATAATGTTGCTTGTTCATTTATTTGAGATTCAGATTCTGGATTTTCTTTTGTACTATGCAGATGATTTATTGTCGAGGATAGTCAAGAACCTTCCTCATGAGCTAAATGAATCAACTAAACAGAAATGGGACTTAATCCTTGTTAATCAGTTTTTTCATGAAGTTAAAGAGGCAAAGAAGCGAGGGAGAAAAGAGAAGAAGAACAAAGAAGCTCAGGCTATATATGCTGCTGCTGCTGAAGCAGCAGCTGTTTCATCAAGAAACTCATTAAGGAAAGACAACAATGATGAGATTATAGCAGCTGCTCAAGAAGTGAAGTTTTAACTTTTTATTAATTAGTTCTCATGCATAGAACTTGTTTTTTAATCTACTTATTTCCTTATTTATAGATTCCTGCAAATTTAAATGCTGCAATTGGGAGAGCTGGTTTGCCATCAGTGCCTCGGCCAAAGGAGGCTCTTAGGTCAGCTGTTTTAAAATTGACCTCAGATAAGCAGTCTATGGCTTTTCAGATGCCTGAATTCTTGAAAGACAATGTTTTGTCTTGTGAAATATGCATGCGAACTGAGACAATGCTAAATCGCATCTTTGTCTGTTCAACTTGCAAGGTAGGTTGCATCTCTACCTTTGGTATTTTAAAATATCATATCACTAAGACTACTACATATTGCAGGTTGCTGTTCATTTAGACTGCTATCAAAGGCTTTCTGAAATTCCAGTTGGTCCATGGGAATGTGAGCGATGTGTGGAAATGTCACTGTCATCGACTAGCCCCCGGAATGTAACTGATGCCAATGATAGAAATGCTATGGTTCAGTGTTGCTTATGTGGTACTCTGCATGGTGCTATGAGAAAGTCAGCAGATGGACAGTGGGTTCATGCCTTCTGTGCAGAGGTAATTACTTATCCTTTTGTTGAATTTCCCTCAAAGTTAGCATATTTAGAATTAAATCTGGATTTTCTTATTATATGGATTTTATCTTATAATTTGGATTTTCCTATGTGGGTTACCTTAAGTTTAGGATACTAAGTAATGGTAATTTTCTTGTTTTTAGGAATTTGTTACTATGTTCAGCCATCTAAATCATATACATATTAGGATGTATTATTCTCTAATTGAAGCAATAAGAAATAAGATCATTCTTCCTCAAAAATCTCCATGGTGTTAGAGCTTGGTTCTTTGGTAAACCCTAGCTTCCATTCCTAGTATGGCATAACAGCTGAAAAATCCAAGTCTACCTCTGAAGTATCTTCTCATTCCCATTAAATATCTACTCTCCCAAATTCTGGATAATTTGAAAACTCTGAAAATCTCTCTTCTCATCACCAACCATAAACTCAATGGACAACTTTCTTAGTGGTCTCAAATCGACAGGATGTTTATTGCTGCAGAGGCAAAGAAAATTATTTAATAGGGGATATTTCAATTCTTGAGGTATCCCAAATTCTGAAGTATCTTGCCATTTTGCACTTTTTCGCATGCCATTTCTAGGCAACTAGGCCAGTGATTCATCGCGATCTTCGAGCGGAGAAGTCCCTCCTCGGGATGAAAGGAAGGGTAAAGTTGTAGCCGGACTCGAAGAGACCACTTCTCCGTTCTCCCGGTCGGTCCTAGAGGACCCGCTGCCTCGACATTACCTCCCGCTGGGGCTGACCGAGTACGCGGGGTCGACTGACCTCGAGGAGCATGTTTTGAAGTTTAAGCACGCGGCCGGCTTGCACTACTATACAGATGGAGTAAAATACCGACTATTCCTCACCACTCGCCTAGCGATGGTTCATCCGGCTACCTGCCGGCTACATCACTTGCTTTCAAGAGTTTAAAAGGGCCTCCCTGCACCATTCTGCGAGTAGCCAACGTCGACACAAGACAACAGTGACGTTGTTCGCCCTATGGCAGGTCCCGAAAGCCGCTTAAATCCTTCATTAAGCGGTTGGGCCAGGTGGCCAACGATATTCCTTTAGCCACCCCAGAAATATTACTAAGTGCCTTCTCGCAGGGCGTGGCCGAAGGCGAATTCTTTCGGTCGCTTATGCGCCACCCCCGAAAGACTTTGATCACTTGATGAGCAGAGCCGCGTGCTACATCAATGCTGAGGAAGCTCAAGTCGCTCGTAGAAAGGAGACAACCGCTCCCAAGCCTAGCGGACTGGTCGAATGC
>JBBPFP011165616.1:0-11347 GCA_037974795.1 Kaempferia galanga | reverse complement strand
AGCGTCTATAACGTTGAACACTTGGATGTATGAACGCAAAGCTCAGAGAAGGATGAAACATAAAAAATAATTTTGACAATGAAATTAAAATATATATTTTGTGATTGATAAAATCTTTAATAGTATTTTGGAAAAATAATAATTAAATCCTAATAGTATTTTCAAGAGACTGCCCTCTAACATCAGCTTGCATATTTTTCTCAAGCTAACAAGCAAAGAGTAACAAGTAGCTCAGAAACAAAATGGGTTTTTTTTTCATAAGTGTTCCCGATTAACTAGTTGAACCAACTGGTCCGGTCCGTGGAGCTAGTTGATCTGGCCCAGTTTTCGATACACTGCCATCTAACTTCAGCTTGCATTTTATGTTTGTTTCCAGCTTATAATAGTTACACGAAACAAGTAGAGAATAGTTTAGAAATAAACAGGGTCTGGAAGTCCTAGAAGATAATAATGAGCACAAACTTCATCAAAGTAAGCATTGGAGTTGCGAAAATCTTGACTTTTGCGAATGCGAAAAAGAAATGTGCATTCATGCACTCACTTGGACTTCGTCTCCCTTCTTTGCGGTTGGGTTAGTGCTACCCTGCTCTGCCTTTTTCTGAGCCCTAATTAGGGCACGCCTGGCACGGGGCCGCATCTCCCGGACATTGCGAGGGGGCATTACGAATGGCTCCAGAGGGCGATCCGTGAATGGGTGCTCACTTCCAGAGAATATCCTGAGTTTGCGGTCTCGGTCCTGAACAGATGTTCGAAGAGTCACATAGGATATACGAGCATACAATGTTGCAAATCTGCCACATGGTTACTAGCTCGGCTACGTCCTTTAGGAGCATACAAGGCCTAACACACAGTGGTAATCATGATAACATCTTGCTGTTCATCAGTCATGGAGATTCTAAATGCAACAAGGAAGAATTAACATGGCGAACAGTTTAAATAACAAAATTCTACTGACAAGAGCCAACTGGTGTTCTATTCTATAAGTTCCCACAACGGTTCTCTTTCATTAGGAAGACGACGCTAAAGCAGTGGGCTAGTGAGGCTCAGGCAAGGGAGGGAGGGCAGCAGGTGGCAACGGTTTCATAGGCCAGGTAAGTGAGGAAGATGATGGTAGTTTCCGGATTTTAATTCTTCCCACCCATCTTCCCTTCTTCCTCTTTCCTTCAACCACTTGCGCAACTTCAATAAAGAGTACTTTCTACCTTTGACGGGCGAAGACACGGCCTTACTACATATATATTACACATCTCACGACAGCCGATTCCATTTTATTCACTTCTTTGTGTCGGCAAAAAGCAAATAACCATATACCAACTCATGATGATAATTCAGCATCAATGTAATAAAAACTATACCAGTCCCGGAAGAAAGAGTTTATAAGCACACAGGAAAAGGATAGCTAGTGTGCAAGTTAGACATAATCAGGTTCGATAGAATGGAGTCAAGTTGGAATGTAAAAACACTTCAAAACTTTTTTAATTTAGTGTCGCCGTAATAATAATTGATGTCTTCATGTAAGGTACCTCCAAATGCAAATTAGGGCAGTCAAAATATCAGGAAAATAAATGAATGGTTCTCTGGCACTTGAAATTTTTCGAGACATGATAGCAACTCAAAATAAGCAACACTCAATAATCTGTACCGATTCACGAGGAGCTTAATCTACTCTAAACAGAAATCTCTATGTGAAAACAAATTATGAACTTAGCACAGCCATTTGAGGTTGGATCTGCCAAATACAACTAATTCTGAAGATTTTTGCTTCTAAAATTCTATCAAAAAAACGATGCAGAAGAATATGTTCCTAAAAAATCAATTTGTAAAGTGGTCTTCAGTTTCTCAGAAGGAAAATATTTGCACAAAACTAATAGAGAGCAACAATTTGATGCATTCAGTTCTCTGAGATGCTGATTCAATAAAAGTGAAAATTTAGACGAAAGCATAACTTACATCACGTAGTTTGTTGCGCGGTAGCATGCGGAAGACAGCTTTTCGAATCACTTCAGTAGGATCCTTTGCTAGTTGATCCTTCAAACTTCTTTCTTTCAGGTGACCAACATATCTGTGAACATATGTTCAAAGTTAGAATGTTCGGAAAAAGAAAATATCCAGAATTAACTTATCATGCACCATTTTGATGCATACCCAGTGTGCCAGCGGTAGAACTTGTTAGTTAATTTTCTTCCTGTAACACATATGTCTTTTGCATTAAGCACAATGCACATATCTCCATCTTCCCGATATGGTGTATATGTCGGTTTATCTTTGCCTTGAAGTACAATTGATATTTGAGATGCCATCCTCCCGAGGACCTAGTGCATGGACAATTAGTTGATGACTGGCTGTCTAACACGTTCATCAGTTTGGTGGGCAGTTTACAAAAGAATACCAGATTGCAATATACAAGAGGTAGGAAGTACCAACCTGGCCTTTTGCATCAAATACTCGCCACCGCAAACCCTCTAAATTGATCCTCCTCAGTCCAGCCAGAGCTTTCTAGGTAAATTGAGAATACAAAGATTAGAGAAGAAATACAACTGTTTAGTGCACTTTATACCAATGATAATAAGAAATAGGGAAAATAAATATTAAGATCACTTAAAGTTATCCATTAAATTGAGTGCCAGAATTAACATACCACCTCAATCCGTATTGATGTGTGTGAGAAAATGTCTCTCATCAATGAATCAAGGATTTGATAAATAAATCATGAGAGGAAATTGGTCATAGAAGGATGAGATTTATGGTTGTGGGAAGATGGGGATGGGAGACTATGCTCTTATTGTCATTGTGGCATGAGTAAGAACTATGACAAACGATATAAATGGCATTGAACAAAACGATTAACCGCTTGAGAAATAATTAGAAGACTAGTTCCATAAAATTTTACTTGGAAAACAAAGCCAAGAACCATGGAAAACAAACATGTAACTTCATTATAACACTAAAAGGTAGACCAGTGTATAGCATCTCCCAAACTTTGAAAAACTGCTGCTCCATCACCTGATACAAACTTGAGATTTTCCCTTATTTACATCCCTTTAAGAATCTCTAGCCATCTAACAATCATCCCTATCTTCAAGGATTTTTTGTACCTCAAGAAGTTAGATGAGGATTTATCTGAAGATAACTACAAATTTAGGTTCTAGAGGTTTTGATAAAGAAATCTAGTATGACAAGGGAGAAAACTGAGGAAACCAACAAAAAGTCTATGGAATTCGATCCACGAAAAGAGGTAAGGCAGTTCCCAATTCACAGTCCATGTTCGTTAAGGAACAAAATCTTTGACTAAACACAAATACACCGTTGACAATTTAACTTATCAAAACATGAAACTTTTTTTTACTATTCCACCCAAAGTTCCAAGGCAGCAGGAGTTTATGATGAGACACTGCATGCATTCTTCTAATGTCATATCAATTAACATTTTATTTCAAAGGAGCATTCAGAAGTTTCATAAATTTTCAGAAATAGTGGGAAAAGGGAAAGAGAATGATCACAATATTTTGATCAAAAAAGACAATACTAGAATGATCAGGCAATTGTTTGAAGCAACATTTTTCTTAAGAGGTACAGTAAAAAAAGGGAAAATATAACAGATTATTTGACCAAAATGTACTTTTGATTATGAACTTTTTATCAAAATCTTCCGATATGGAATGAGTGCAAGTGATAAGTAAAATGTTCCAAGCGTTATACAGAGAAAACACCTATCAATCTACAGCAATAACCAAAGATCGAAATAAGATCCAACTTCAAGAACTTAAATTTGTTACGGTAGCATTAATTAGGCTGCTAAACTAAAGCACGAAATCTCGAACGATAAAAAAGATGCCATTTTATCCATTGTAGAAACAATGAAGTGGAAAAAAGGCGGAGAGAGTACGACCATCACCTTTAAGTTTCCTGTAAAAGGTTGAACAGCTGATGCCATTGTCGGTCTCTGCGAAAAACGTGAGACAAGGAATGAGGCGGGGCGTCAGCTTAGTCGGTGGAACAGAGACGACGAGCGAGAACTGAAAATCAAGAGAGGGTTCGATTTCGACGACAGATCTTCGGAAGGACGTCGGGACGGCGATCGTACTCCAGAGCGTCGGAGGCACCGAAGCTCGGTGGCGGGGCTGCGAAGGGGAGAGGCGGCGGAGGCTGCGAAGGGGAGGATTAGGGATGCGCTTTTGGTTTTGGAACTTGAAGAGAACCCGGTTCAATCGAACCCGGTTTTGGACTTAGGCTTCTTTTCAGCAGTCTATCTCCCTATGGCTGATCGCCTGCATTCTTTTCGTCCATTTTGAGTTCGGCTCGTTTGATAAATAATCAAATAAAATATTATAAATTCAAATTAAACTTCAAAAAAAATTATTGAATTTAACTTAAATACGATAATTTTAAACATGAATTAAATATTTTTCAAACTTATTAAAAAAAACTCATGAATATATTCGATAAGGCCATTATGTTTAAGAAGGTCCTAGAAACTCATATATATAACCTCACATTTGCATTTTAGCAATGGAAATCTATTAAGATAAAATTGTAAACAAGTTGTCATATTAATTTAGTTGAATTGTTCACAATTAAATTGTTTTTAAGAAAAAAAATTAATTGGAATTTAAATTGTCAATTAAATACTAATTATTTTATTTATTACTTATAATAGTCCAAACTTATACAATGATATTTAATTCACTTCAACATCTTTAACTTAATTTTATTCACTTATTAAATGTTTTTTTAAAAAAAAAGATAAATGTAGATTTTCCAACATTCATTAATATTAAAGAAATTATAATTATCGAAATTCAGTAGTTTTAATTTGCTTTTAGAATTATAAAATGGTCTATTTAAAAAAAAGCTTCAGTTTTATAAATGAATATTAGGATTTCAGAAAATGATTCAATGCCCACAAAAGCAACTTTTTCAATAATATATATGAAAAAACAATATTAAAAATTAGAAATTAATAAGAAATGATTAACTATTATTAAAACTCCCAACATATATAAGCATACAAGCTAAAAAGTCTTTACCGGTAAACGAACCAAGAGAAAATTGTCTACCTACAAAATTAATCGGCAAAGCTCATAAATCTAGATTATCAAAAATAATAATAATAAAGAGGAAGATTCCAGCAGCTGCCACGTGGCATGTTCCTGAAGTAAAACAAAGAAACTTCATTTAAGTTATAGTGAAGGTGAAAGAGCTAAATGTGAGCTACATGAAACTCTTTTTTGTGTTACCTTGAGGTAGACTTATGGAGTGGCTCTGAGGATCTTCTGGCACATAGTGGTCCCTGGAAAAGTGAGAAGGCTGTAGTCGAGCAGATGTTGTAGTCTCTCGCAGTCGGTCATTTTCGAGAACCCAAAGGATGTCGTCCATATATCGACGAGACTCAGCACTGCAGGAAGGCACAGCCTTTCAACCCCCATGTCGAAAAGTAACTGCACAAGTTGCAAACAAATCCATGAGCAAGCAAAACACCACAAATTGCATTTGATGCTGAAACAATTTCGTTGTAAACAATTGTGAACCCTCGCTAACTCACAGTTCGAACATTTGCATTTTTCTAATGAGTTCCACATGTGCTTTAAGTAGTCAATGTCATGTTTCTAATATTTTTGCTAGTTAGAGTTCGATATAATTTCCTATGGCATCTGAATAGCGAATCAGCAATTACCTTTTCAATTTCTTCCACAAGAATGTGACACATTCCTTGTCGACGATATTTCTCGGTGGTACCGACAAAAGGCAATTCGGCAACCTTTTCATTGTGAACCCTGGAGTAAAGCATGTATCAAGGCTGTTAAGCCTGAAAAACACAGGGATTAATCATTGTTTCGTAGTAAAGCAAGTGTTACCTGAATGTAGCCACGGATACAAGGTCATCTCCGTTCTCCAGAATTATTGTATAGAAACCCCAAAAGTTTAGTCTTCTCAGTTCAGATCTGCAATTTGAGAAAAATAAATTATTCAATGCATTCAGAGAGCTTCCGATTTAAGACGGGAATGCCTCGAGAAAAATTGTATGGAAAACAAAACACCCAATTGTATTCTGTGAATTGATCAGAGATCAGTATCATTTAAAGCTTTCTACAGTTGATAGCTGTCAAAAATCAGAATTTTATAACATGAGATTTGATTGTTTAAGGCCAATCCACCAGTGTCTAGAAAACTCAGCACCGACATGGCTATGCTTCATGAATTCATGACGAACGTTAAATATACTCAGTGAAAAACCCCTAACTTATCAAGGCGAAATGGCATTTAACTCCTGCAAATTTGGTGTTTGCGAGCATCTCACTTAGTATACCACAATCCATAACAAAGTGGACTTGAAGGTAATCAATCGGTGAAGGATGACTCGTGACATCCTAGCAAGGTGAACACTAGGACAAGCTGACAAGAGGTGGACTCTGTAGGTAAACAAAGAAAGTTGATATGTTGGAACAAGCTTAGAGCATCCAAATACAAAAAAAGGATGTTTGGTTCTTTAAACTAAACCATTTGAGCATGACCATTCCATCTAATTGTTCTACTAACAATACAGAGATCAAGAAGCAAAGCCCAATAAACAGCATGCAACCAATATAGAATGTATAGAAGAATATAATAACAATTAACTTGCAGAACAAAATGAACTTACTCTTTATTCATAATAATATCGGATAGAAGATCACTCTGGGTGCGAGGTTCAATCATTGTAGTAAAACATTCATGCAATAACTTGTATGCAGCATGGAGCTTGCTCCAATATCCAGGAAAAGTTTCAAAATCACAATTCTCAAGCGCAACATTCTCTCGTTCAAAATGCAGAATTGTCCATGTTAATGCTCGTTTTGTTGTCGGATTTGGCTTCCCAACCAGATTGCGAAGATGAAGAAATATCTGCACATAAAGCACACATCAGGATTTTCAATTATGGAAATGGGATGCACATTTTCCAACCACAAGCATACCAAATGGTTTCTAGAGAAGCAAGTAAATCAGAGTATACATGATGAAATAGTATAAATCAGAGAACTTGAAGAATGTGGTATTATGAAGTGGAGTTTCGCCCCTCATTCTAACTTACTGAACTCTTTAGCATGCCCCTCACGGGCCAAATGTCATTAGAGGTGAGAAATCGCATCTTTAAAACCCAATAAAGAGCCCAATTCAACCCAAAATGCCACAACGCCTAGGTGGAGAATATCTTAATGTTTAAATCAAAGTTCAAAATCTCGAACCATACTGGAATTTTAATCTTTGACTAGATCGATAATGTTTTGGTATTATGCTGACATTTTGATGTATGGTGCCGGTGACAAATTGGATGTTGAAGGAAGAAGCAATGAAGTATAGGAAGGAAACATTGTGCGTGCCGATTGATACTGAGTTACAGTAATTTACCAAAATCATGTGTTTCGACTATTTTATCCAGCACGATATGAGATTTCAAACCATGGTTTAAACACAATTATAAGCATCCTCATTTGGTGATGTGGGACCAAGAGGTGGGCTTTTATCCTCTCCTTTTCATTTCCTACTCTCTTTAACGCCACTAAATTTAGCATGCTAATAGCTGAATAGCATTAAGTCAATAAAACATGCTCATATGTATACACACAAATATGAGAGAAAGAAAGTAGAAAAAGAACCTGTGAACACTTTGAGCTGCAAAACCAGTTCCCAGTAGCACAATCACTTACTGAAATTCCTTGATCTGTCAAGCACCCAATATGATCTGGAGGAAACAAAAAGTTAGTCATAAGGAACCAATTGTTAGAGTGGAAATTTTATTAAGAATCTTACATTCAGATTGACATTGATCACAGTATAAGATGGTCTTCTGTGTAATTATTTCTGCAGAATTAAATTCACTTGAGCCACATATGCAACATAGGCAGCACGAACAAAACCACTTGCCCTCTGGCACCTCCTTTATTAAACACAAAAAAAAGGTAAATTATAAAACAAAAGCAATATGTTAGTGTAGGAGATAAAACGAACTAAAAGTTACTCACGTTGCTAGTTTCTCAAAAAAATGTATAACAGGTGAAGAGGACAATAATGGTAGGTCATCATCAGTACGAGAAGGATTTCAGTGAAAACATTAAGGTGTCCCTTATTTTAGGTTGAATGAAAGACCTTGCCATAAGCATCATAATATACTTAAGATAAGCATAATTATTCATAAAATTACTATCCTTACATCTCTGTCAAGCATCTAAGGCCTCTGAAATACACTTGCTAAATCATATGGGAAAGATTATTCGGAGAAGATATCGGGATACTCAAGCATGTCTGCTTCCGGTCAGAACTATTTGTAATCTTGTTACTAGACAAAAATGCTTTAACACCACTAAACTGAAAATTATAATTCTGCATCAATTTAACCATTTGTGATTTGTGCAGTCTGGATAGCAATGATAAGTAAATAGGAACAAGGAACTTATTTGAATGCAACTATATGTTGATCAACAAAATGTCTAAAAATAATTAAACTCTGAAAAGTTTAGCAAATAGCAACATCTATTTAGACAACAGAGAAATTGGGAATGTACCTCTAGTCCAATACAGCTAACATGGAATGTTGATGGGCAGGCATCACATAGAATTAAAGTACCACCTCCATGGCATACAGAACATGTATCATCGCTTTGGCTTTCACTTGAATCGTGCTTCAGCCTTGGATGGGAGAACTTTATAGGGTCTTTACCATACACCAGCTGAGATTTACATTGTAGCAAAGACATACCATCAAGCAAAAATGTTCTAGCACCAGGTTTACATTTGTTGCTGCTAGCATGAAGCTCAAATCCAGCAACAGTATACAGCTCTCTACAACATTTGCATTTAATTCCAGTGCGGGTAATATAACCCTCCTTCTTGACCTCACCGCTCCATTCACAAATGTAGTGGACCTTCTGCCTATCGGACACAATGTGATTGTCAATTAGAATTGATAAAGCTGTTCCTTCCGCCATTTCTCTGAGACATTTCTGTTGGTGCCTTTGAGTTGACTTTTGATCAGTTGAAAACATACCAGTGTCTGGTTCATCAGCTTTGCCGGTGAGATATCTCTTTCTTTTCTTCAAGTTCTGATAGCATGAAAGATCTTTTGATAAAGATGAAGTTTGGCTATCATTTGAATCTGTTAAACAAACTGTGTCGATTTTCCACAAATTTTCCTTTTTACACAGGTAAGCCTTGCAAGCTGTATAAAGAGAATAAAAGACCTCACCATCAGGAGAAGAATATGCAGATCTTCTTCTTTCACCAAAACTCCAACCCATGTACAAGAGGTGTTTCCAAGCATTTAGTTCCAGTATCCCAATATCATGGTTGGCAGTTCTCTGACAACCTTTAACTCGGGATGATTCAATGTATCGCTTGTAATTTACAATAGCAGCAGGGTAGTACTCAGGTTCTACATGCTTACAGGTAGGCACACTTACAGAAACATTTAACTTCAGAGTTTCTTTATCTGAAACAGAACTATCTGACTGCTGTTCATCTTCACAGAACTCAGCAGAATGAAGCTTCGTTATGTCAGAGTCAAGCTCATGTGAATCATCAGCCAGTTTGGAGTAGGTTAGACACCTATTGTTAGATATTTTTGCGTCTTTGTTATTGTCAGACTCAAAATAGGTAAAAGATTTTGTTCGTTTCCTCTTATTTGAAGATGAACACACAATAAGATTTTGCATGTCGAGTGCCTCCTCTGGAAGGGACCCAGTTCCAGCAAGTAAAGGCTTGAAAGGGCCTTGGCAATTTGTGTTTCTTGTACCTTTGACCTTTTTCTTTGTTTGCTTCTTCATAGTTCCAGTAGTCACTGGACCATCAGCATTGTCATAAGGAACATCTAATAATCCATGAACGACTAACAATAAATCTTGGATTAACCCAGTCACCAGATGGTCCCATACTGGTTCAGATCCCAACATCCAGAGTCCAATCCTTTCACTAAAGGCATCCAGAGTACTCAAATCATACCAGATTTGTCTTACTGAGACTGGTAGCACACCTCCCCCTTCAAACGGTTGAAGAACTTTAAGCAACAACCACTCACCACGAAATTCCCAGCTGCCAGATGGTTCGTTCCAATGTTGGGTAAGACGTAGGCGATCGACTGTCACCATCTGTTGATCTCCCTGGTCCGGGAAGAATATCAGCCTAACTTCAGAACCTTCTTGATGATCAAACACTACACCTTCCCACCAAGCTTCATCTATCCATGCATCTACACAAAGCCCAAACCTCAACTCAGAAATCTTCAGATTGCAATAAGGCGGCAAGGGCCTTATCCGGCCTCGATAGTTCACAGGGTTTCTTGAAGCCTGGCCTTCTATAACAGGTGACACAGTGACAGTCTCTTGAAGATTTGTATTTTCCTCTTCGGTCAAGAAATATTTGAACTCAATGAGTCGGGAGAGTTCCTCGCATGCGATAACAGTCCCCATGTGCCAAGAACCTACAAGCCCATTCTCCAGAGATAACACCTATAGCAGTAACCAGATAAGCAAGAATCAAATACCTTTTTTTTAACAGAGATATTCAGAAACATCTAATCAAAACTAAAATCGACTTAGAGAATGCTAAATTTTCCTCCTAAGAGATGCCATTGTGATAGCTTCTGACTTTTCTTTTCGTTCTTGTTCTCATGGTTCGTGTACGATTAAATTGTATAGAACTATAGCGATTGTGTCGTTTAAAGCGTACAAGGAAGAATAGAAGTTGCAAATCTGCCTAAAGATAGTTTGGACGAGCGTTTTTCCGAGAAAGATAAGGGTAAAAAGTAAACTGAAACCCTAATCGATGCCTACATTACATTATTACATTGATCGGCGAGGGTTTTTCCGGCTTGAATCGAGAGAGATAGATACCTCGACCTCCTCTCCGGGAAGCAGCTTTCTCCGTCCGTAGTGTTTGTCCCACTTCTTCCTCCTCCTCCCGCCGGAGACCTCCATCGATACCGGCGCAGAGGTAAAAATTTTCGGCGGGCGGCGAGGGCGATCGGCGAGGAAAACTCGAGCAAGACGGCGGTAACCCGCCGGTTCGGGAAGGAAGGGAGGTTAGTGTTAATGCCATATACGATCCATCGAATAGAAACTCGCGACGTGAGCGACATGTCCAAAACGGTACGTCCCGTTACGGGGATTTAATGACAGACCCGATAAACCTTTATCCGTGTATCCGATAATTTTTTTTTTTTTTGATAAAATCAGATCGCATTCGGATTTGTTACTCTCTAACATTTTTTTATGGGAAATTTTCCTTTTACAAACTCATATTTACTTTTTTTTACAGGAGTGTTTACTAAAATTTTAAGATCTCAGTATAGAAAAATATATATACAAATTACAAGTGT
>JBBPFP011165507.1:0-11349 GCA_037974795.1 Kaempferia galanga | reverse complement strand
GCCTGCAACGAAGGAGAAATTGATAGTGAGTTGTTCATTCACCTTGGATTAACAATCACCTAGATTGAAACTAAGTAAATATTATGATCTTCTTGTATTTATTTAAGTTATTGTATTAATTAATGTTGAATCCCTATATAAAATAGCTCAAGATATTTTATTTTTCTTAGTGTAGGATAACTCCTCTAACCAGTCTAAAAGAGAGACAACCAACACAGTAGAGTTTTGATCAAAGTTGCTTAAGTTATAATACAAAGGATATTTCGTAGATTAACTATTAAGTTACACTTACAACCGTCTTATTTTAATAATTTTAAGAAAATGAGTGTCCTTTAGTTTATTATATAATTAAGGATTCTTTTCTATCAATTTCAATGGTAGAATACGTAGAAATTCAAATCTTTTATGCAAGTGTCTAAATATTTCTATTATTCATTCATCTGTCGGCCAGTCTCACAAGAATTTTCGATGGACCATCTTATAAATACGAAAAGATTAAGATGAAGCATAAGAACGACTAGCATCATGAATAGTTCACGCGTCACGGATATTTATTTGCGCTGGGTAGAAATTGAACCTTCATTATTTAAAAAATTAATTCTTCCACTCACCATCACACTTGGTCCCAAGGGCACCTCTCTAAAAAAAAATTGAAATACTTTGGGCTCACCATGCAACTGCTTTATTTGAACCGACAGCTACTTGAACAGGTTTAAAGTACAACACATGTTTAAGTTCTTCCACAAAGCTTCCCGTGTGAGACAACAAAGTCATATGAAAGTTTATGAAAGTTATTGCTCTTATCCTTGATGAAGAGTTGTCTCTTACACCTTTCCAGCCCAAATATACATAAAAAAGATCATAAGTCTCTATCATTAAAAGCTTCAAGTTCAAAATAAGTTTCTTTTACAAGCAAGAAAGAAAGAACAAGCATGTTGTTTGTATTCTCGGAGGTACTTATCAATGAGTTAATTGCTGGGACAATCGAATTTAAGAGCTTCCAACGTCACCCAAACACTTCTAAAAATCAAACTAAATTCATATCAAATCAATTTTAAAAGAGCTTAATGGCCCTTATTTCCTCTGTTTTATGTGTTGAATGGTCTGAAGAGAAGGTGGGTGGTCTGCCAAATCCACCCACTAGAAAACTTATAGATCTCCTCTTTCAGGCTCATCTCAATCAGGCCACACAGGAAAAACAACAAACAACCAAACAAACATGGAGGACCCAGTGAAACCATTACCTTACATATTCAATTCTAAGTCAAGACATGCAGCTGAAGCTCTAGAAGCTCTTCCTGCAGCTATTAAACAATCCCCACTTTTCCTCCATTTTTAATAACAGATCTAAAAGTTCAACCAATGCAGAATCTTCTAAATAATGCTTGTCATAAACTGTTTGTCAGTTTCAGATCCTGTGTTACTTGATATTGTCAAAGTTCAGATAATCTAGCTTTGATTTTTCTTTTCAGTTTCCCTTTTCTTGGTTATATCACTTGAAACCTAATGAGATAGAGAACCTAATCAGAAACAGTCCAGTTTAACTGATCAAAGAAATGAGAAAAGAAATCCAACAAGGCCATCACAAAAGTCAAAACCACAAGTTGGAAAGTTCAAAGGAGACCCAAGCAAAGCACAAGCGTCTACTTTTTTGGTTCCCACTTTTTACTTGACTTTGAACTTTTCTATCCGGTGAGTGTTCTCTGGTTGTGTAAAGGAACTTTGGTAAACAATGTGCCAGTAGGTTTTACTCAGGTACTAGTGACCTTTTGATCTTTCTGAATTAAGCTTTTTTTTTTTTTTTGTAGGATTCAAGTTTGGTGATACGGACAATGGCAGAACCTTCTCATCAAGACAACCGATTGTAACGGCACATGTTGAAACACAAACTAGGCAAATATTAACAGAGGACTGAAGGATCATTGAATCTGATAAGATATATGACCATGTAGTTCTAGAAGATTGAATTTGTTTCAGTAAGAACTCAAAAGAAATATAGGTAGAATTGCTTCGATATAGCAATCGAATCTGGAAACCTATTTAAACTTGCACAATGTCAATAAGTTTCTACTCGTTCGAAGCTAGAGAAGATACAAGATATAGAAGATGAAAATTTTTGACTGAAAAGGGCAAACTGTTAAATTTATCGAACCTATTAAGCATGGGAACCTATTTGAGCTTGCAAGTTTTCAACACAAACCAATCCAGTGAAGAAAAACAGATGTAAAAAAATT
Source organism: Kaempferia galanga (assembly GCA_037974795.1). Taxonomy (NCBI): domain Eukaryota; kingdom Viridiplantae; phylum Streptophyta; class Magnoliopsida; order Zingiberales; family Zingiberaceae; genus Kaempferia; species Kaempferia galanga. Next base: position 9,115 of record JBBPFP011165507.1, on the reverse strand, counting down.
GAAGTCTCATACAAGTGCTGAGTAGGAGAAGCTTTAACTGTACATGCAAAAGAACAAAGACGAGAAGAAAGTTCAATGTGTTTAGTCAATTTCATCAAGCATTTTAGTTCTTACAGTAAAGAAAAGGCCCTAATCGAAGTGTGTAGGAGTCAAACCAGAGCAAAGAGGTCAGGAGAGAAGGAGAACCAATGGAAGCCGCAGCTCCACTTCTCCTGCAGCATGGGGCACCGTGGCAGCCAATGCCATGTCCCCCTCGCCACCCTGTAGAACAGCACCTCCGGCCAGGTGGTGCAGTAGACGCACACCAGGCCCTCGTGCCACAGACACTGCACGTGGGAATAGTTGTGGTAGCACACCGACACAAACTTCCGGCACATCATATCCGGCAGCCGCCCCAGCTCCTCCCAAGCCCTCCCCGCCAGCTCCCATATCTTCAAGCTCCTTGAGATTCCATCCCTTCCGATCCCGCCGACGAGGTAGAGCCGGCCGCCGCCGCCCACTAGCCGGACGAATGCCATGTCCTCGGGCAGAGCGGGCGCCGCTCCGATATCCCAGGAGCCGCTGCGGAGGTCGAATCCCACCACGGAGAAGGGCTCGGGGGTGGTGAAATAGAGCGAGGCCTCGAAGAAGGCGCCGGCTTGGCGGGGATGGCCGCGGCGGAGGACGGACTCGAAGCCCGAGAAGCGGGTCCAAGCGAGGGAAGCAGAGTCGTAGATGAAGACGGCGTCGGCGGAGTCGGAATGGAGGAAGATTTTGTACCCACGTTTGGAGTTAGAAGGGGAGGGGAAGGAGACGAGTGTGACAGCGGAAGGGGAGGAGGCGGAGTAGACTGGCAAAGGCAGGATCTTTAAGGAGCTGGTGAGGAGATTGGCGACAAGAAGGGCGGATCGACCGAGGGAAAAGCAGAGTAGACCGGAAGCGGAGGAGAGGAGAACGGAGGAGGGGGAGCAGGCATCGGATAAGGAAGAGGGGAGGGAGACGGAACGCCACCGGTCGGCGACGGAGTCGTAGATAGGGAGGCAGCGGTCGGAAAACTGGGGGTGGGAGAGGAGGAGGTAGGAAGGTGAGTACTGAGCGTGGAGGAGGGAGAGGAAAGCCGGGGACAAGAGGAAGGAGCGGAAACGGCGGCAGGTGGGGCGGAGGGCGAGGATGGTGCGGAGGGGGAGGAAGGCGATGATGCGGTCGACGAGCTCGTCGGGGAGGCGCCCCCAAATCGAAGGGTCCATCGTCATCACCTTCTTCATCTTCTCGATCTGGTTGCTGCCTCTGCGTTGCGCTTGAGCTCTCGGCATCCCGACAGGTTCCAAATTCTGCTCCTCCTCCTCTTCCTCGTCGATGCGGTGAGATGTATGCTTCCGATTGGGTGTTCGTCGGAGAGCGGCTGGTCGGGGACGGCGAAGAACTCTGACGTTACAGGGAAGAGTCAGATCGGGGCAAGGAATGAAGGCGAATTATAAAGAGTTGAAAAAAGGGCAACTGTCAAAAAAAGCCCCAAAGCTTTAATATATTCTCATGATTTCAGTAAATGTTTCAAAAAAATACTCCCTCTATATATTTGTTTTTCTTTAGGAACAAAAATAAAAAAAACGCCAACCATTTAAGTTTTAGTCAAATAAGCACATCTTATAAAAAAAATCCTTAATAGCACTACTGTGGGATATACCTTCTGCGTATTATAAAAACTATATGCTAGTTTTTATAAGTTAGAGTCTTAATTGTTTAATTTCCTAAATGAAATATTATTTTAATCAAATTATTATTATAAAATTAAAATGATATAAAATCTCTAAAAACTAATAACAAGTATCTACAAATATAATATCCATAAAAGTTACTTATTAACTTCTACATGTTGCATTTAATGTTAACTTCTATAATTATAAGGGTTAGTTACTAAGGTCATGGAGGGGCATTTATGACAGTACACTTTTAATTTTTCACTTTCTTTATTCTTTGTTGTGTTGCTTAGATAAAAAATAATTTACTAATTGGGGTATTTTAACTTATCCAGTATAAAATCTAAAAATATTTTAACAACAATATTTTTCATTATTATTATTAAAAATATTAAAATATCATTTTACCTCCTTTTTGATTAAAAATAACTTTATTTTAAAATCATTATAATAATTTAATCAAAACTACTCTATTGAAATAATTCTGATTGAATTTAGATAATTTAGATTAAATTAGAGCAATTGTGACAAATAAGCGGTTTCGATTAATGTTAGAATAATTTTGATTAAAAGTTACTTAGAGTAGTTTTGTTTGAAATTGTATTAATTTTAATCAAAATTATTATAATAATTTATTGGTGTCTTCGAAATAAAAAATAAAAAGGATGCCGGCCCTTTTAATATTTTTTTAATAAGGATGATTAAAGAAAATAATGGGCATTATTTTAATTTTGACCTAAAATATTTTGATAATTAATAAAATATTAAATAGATTTTAAAAAGAAACTAAAGCTCGAGGGTTGTTTTGAAATTATCCAAAAAGGTTAGGAGGTGTGAAAATTCAGTCCTCCCCGCGGAGAAATAATATAATTCAATTGGGGATTTGGGGAAGTAATGGTAGCGAAATGAAATAAAACATGATAAATTAAAAAATATCTTTTTATTTTATTTTATTCATCTATTTAGTTTTTTAAAATAACCCATCGTGTCTTCTTAATTCGTACTTATAGTTTATAATGAAATTTTCATAGACCAATTTGATGGTCTCAAGTTTGATATTATTTAATCTGATTAATTTTTTTTATTCGTACTTGTAAAATATGTATTTTTTATTTATATCCAGTTCAAGAAAGAATTAACAATTTTATATCTTCATATAATTAAACACATAACAAATAAAGAGAAAAAAGAAAATATTTATTTATTTATATTAAAAAAGTTCTTTCCCAACTAAAAATGATCTAATTAAAATTGTAAAATAAAGCGCCGTCCTTTTGTTTCGTCTCATATTTTTTTAATAAAATTTCAGTGTTATTAAATCTGAAATTCAATTTACGAGTTATTTTGGTTTATTTATTTCAAAAATAGGGTATTTAGGGGCGGACGATGCTCAGTCTTCTTCCACATGGCGGCATGTCTCTCCAAAACCCTAAAACTGAAGCGCTCTCTTCCCTATAGCTTCCGAAGCTCGTCGCCGAGGCCTCTTGCTGCTTTCTCTTCGTCTAATGCATCTCCACCAACCGCCGCCGCGGCCGCCGATGCTCCTGCTGCGGCGTCATCTGTCTCTCAATCTCAAGGTTCGCATTTCCCTCTTACTTTTTCTGCACTCACTCCATTGATCTTTCTCTTGCTTTTTTTTTTCTTTTTCAAATAGTGTGAACTTTGTTCTCTTTTCCAGAGAAAAAAAGAGGGAAATTGTCCAAAGCTCTGCTCTTCCTCCCCGGCGCAATCACTTTCGGACTTGGGACCTGGCAGATCTTCAGAAGACAGGAGAAGGTATGCGCTCCTGCCTGTGTCTCTGCAGTTCCCTGCCTTTTCTGCTTAGCTATAAAAATGACATCTTGATTGGTTTCGTGTTGCATCTCATTGTTTCAGATAGAATTGTTGGATTATAGGAGAAAAAGACTGGAGATGGAACCATTAAACTGGAACGAGCTATCTTCTTCGAATTACGATTGGAATACTTTGGAATTTAGGAAGGTCATATGCGAGGGTGATTTTGATGAGAGCAAGTCGGTTTATATAGGTCCACGGTCGAGGAGCATATCAGGAGTTACAGAGAATGGGTATTATGTTATTACTCCATTGATTCCGAGGAGAACTGAGCCTGGGAGGTAAGTTCTCACTGAATATAGTCTTCCTCTGGGTAAATTTGAGGTCTTTAACCTGTCGATAGCCAATCCGAAGCTCTTTGTAGTTTAAGCTAAATGTTTCTTGGCACTTGATAATTGAAAAGAATGACTGCATAAACTTCACTTCAGTGCATTGGTAATTTTTATGTGCTTCTAGGAAACATTCTGTGCTGTAACTATTTTAGCGAATTGACTTTCAGAGAAGAGTATTGAAGAGAACCACCTTAACTAATGTTCTTTGATAGAAAATTGTTGTTAGGTGTAAGAAAATAACATAATCAGCAGGTGATGTAGAAAAATGCCAGTAGGATATATGCCCAAGGAGATTGTTTCAAGCGATTAGCAATTGATGATCCAATGAATAACCTCGTAGAATCAATGGTTATATTGTTTCAGTTGATCTTAAACGAAAAGGTGACAAGTGAATTGTATGCTTGTAGAATAGCTTAGTCTTTTATCTTGTCAACCTGCTGTTGCTAACATGTATAATGCAGATCTAGGAATATGAATGCTACTATTCAGCTAACCTATTAATCTTTTTGGATGCCATATTTCAGAAAACTCCTCCGGGATGAGATTTGTTTTGTTTGGGTCTCTGATTAATTTTACAACAGGAAGTGATTACACCATGCAAATTATTATGTTCAATATATTTCACCACATAATTTAGTAATCTTAATCAGTGCTGTATTTTAATAAATTGGTACTTGTATTTGATTCCTCAATGTAATATAACTCAGATTACTTTTTAAGATTATTTTTTTATGGCCTTGCATCTTTAGGTCATAACAGTATTATTGAGCTAATGCTTGGTTATATTTCATGTAAAATCTTTCAGAAGGCTCCTTCACGATAAAATATGCTCACTTTTCTTATTGTGTTCTGTGTCCCTTATGCATCATTGTAATATAATTCACAATCTAATTACATTTCCCTAAGCAGCTTTTCTTTTTGAAGAATTATATTTGTACTTGATTCATGAATTTACTTGAATAATCTTTTAAGGAATTTTTGTCAGCGTGCAGGTTCCAGTCCTGGTTAATAGAGGATGGGTTCCTCGTGGTTGGCGACAAAATTCATCAGGGAATTCTGAGAACTTTAAAACCTCTTCAATTGCAGAAACAGTAGAGGCAAAAGAGAATGAAGGAAGCATGCGGTGGAAATTTTGGTCTAAGAAACCTGAAGCTGTAAAGGTATTTACTTGTTACGTTTTTTCTACTATTGATTTTTTGTAGGCGAGGTAAATTATGAGATACCACAGATTGTCGTATCATGCTTATTTTTACCGAAACTGTGTACTACAAGTTCATGTTCAGAAAATATTCCATACTACTATGATGGATTTGCTGGCTTTATGCTAATGCCTGATTCTTTCTTTTTAGAGCCCTTCACTACCACCCTTAATAACTTAAGGTAATTGTACCATCAAGGTACACGATTTATGGTGGATTCGTGGTTATAAATATTTTCCTTTCGTTGAGCATTATGGCAGACAATGTCACAAGTAATATTCAAATTTCTTTCTTTGTCTCTCTTTACCCTTTCTACCTTCTACTCTTATAGATTCAACTATATTTCTAGAATTTCTAGTCATATTTGAACATGAATCTATTATTCCAATAGTGCAATCTCCTACACATGCAGATAAATTTCATTTCGTGTTGGTTCAACTAGTTAGCGCTATGTGCACCACACAATACAAGTTGTGTGGATGATCATTTTGATTATATATATATGATCATTAAGAATGAAAAAGAAAGAACAAAAATTACTCATGATGTAGATCGTGTATTAAGTTATAATAGTTTGGTTTAAATTGTATCATATTATTGGATGAAGTGGACATTTTAGGATAATTGAGAGGCACATGGAGTACTGATAGATCTCAAGGGCAGTTCATATATAAATAATTTGCCCTCTACCTTATTCTTTTAATTCTTATTCCATTAATCCTTTGTCATCTGTTGTTTTATGCATATTTACCTCAGTTTATTGCACTGGAGAAGAAAAGTATAAAATTATGAAAATCTGTTTTTTTTTTTGTAGTTAGTAATTATGCAAGCTATCTAGATCCATGAATTATCATGTTGTTTGTTTTTCTTTTCAAATTGTAACAATGAACTTTTAGGTGGAACAAGACATCCCGCCTCCGACACGAGTTGTGGGAGTAATACGAGGAAGTGAAGATCCAAGCATATTTGTACCAGAAAATGATCCCAGCAGCGGGCAATGGTTCTACGTTAATATTCCCATGATTGCACGAGCCTGTGCTCTTCCAGAGAATACTCTTTATATCGAAGACATAAATGAAGATTTCAGAGCAACCAATCCTTATCCAGTTCCAAAAGATGTCAACAAATTGATCCGCTACTCTGTCATGCCTCAAGATCACTTGAATTATACTTTGACATGGTACACACTTCTTCTTAGGTTTCATAACTATATCTTCCAGCCATTTCCCGGGACATAATTGATCTTTCGCTTAGCAATGACGATTCATAAGGCAGCAGCTACTTCATATCTGATTTGTCGTTCTCTATGTCTTAGGTACACCCTCTCGGCTGCTGTATCTTTCATGGCTTTCCAGCGGATTAAACTGAAGAAATTACGCAGATGATGAATCTCTCAAACTATTTGTTGCTTGTGTTCTATGAATGTTTTAGTCAGACCCGATATTTTTAGTGTTCATTTAGATTAGAAACACTATTTATGGCAGTGAAGAATAGTGCGCCAAATAAAAGTATTGAGTGTTCATTTACAATCGCAATTTATATGTCAAGGGGGTTTCTCCATGCTGCAGTTGTACTTGATTGTATGTGATCCTCTAATTTTGAGGAACAGGTCTGATGGAAGAAATTTTGTTGTTTTGTTTACAAAGAAAAATTAAGAGTAATGTTGATATTAATTGATAATGGGGCAATGCACCAGTGTTTGTTTTGATATCATTTTATATACATGTATAAAAAATTATTGTTGCTTGATTTTATATTATTTTTGGCAAAAGATCATTAATCAGAATGAAATTTGAATGATTCAGCTCAATCGGGCAAGAAGATTAAGCTGGTTGGGCATTTCCCAGACCCCTCTCCCTTTCTTTCTAGCTAATAATGGCTTATCTTCTCATCCACCATTATCCTTCACTAGTGCTCGTCCTATTTGCTTTCGTTGGCTCCTCCGCAATTCGATACCTCTCACTTCTTCCTTTTATTCCTCCTTCCGAGCTACCAGAAGGTAGAGACAACAATGGTGTTTCAGGGGACAACCGCCAAGGGCACTGCTTGCGACAAGACATTGTAGTAGGTTGACAAGCTCATCGCCAACAAGCGGCCCTACCACAAGCCCTGCTTCCGCTGCCACCATATTTGGAAAGACACGGAATTAAATTTACTCATGATTTTGAATTCAATTCACTCATTGGAACAATTTTTCAGGACAAAATTACTAAGAAATTAGAATTGAATTTCATTCAAAGCCTCTAAAATAAATCAGACCTAAAAAGGTTTGAGTTGATATGAAAATTTATTTGAAAAATTAAAATTATTAAATAACCCTCCATCTTGATCAGCTGTACAAAACCACAAGCAGCCTGGAGAAAAGCTTTGAAGGCCACTGTCATTTTCTGTTATTTGCAAATGAAAATTTCTTGATGTTCTGAAACTTGAAACTGCTCTAGTTTGCAACCTCTAAGGGACCCCAAAAGTTGTGAAACCTGACACTGAGTTAAAAAATTATGGCATTGCAGAATATAAACAGAATGTCAAATGCTTTTGTTGGCACACGTGAAGAGTGTGTTGGACGCAGCAAGACAGTTTATCCAACCGAAATGGTTATTTCTCAGACTCTTGCGAACAACATGCTTATGCATCGATGAACTGAATGATCGAACTGTATACTTCTTGAAGGTCAAGGTTAATGGAGCAGTATATCACGAGCTGCTTCAGATGCTGCTCCAATGGTTAGAGTTTTAAAAAGCCTTTTTTTTATTATTCCAATATACCACATCATGCTCTCCAATAGTTAAGGCTTAAATGATTTTTGTATGGTCCAATTTATAACATGTAATTGCATGCACATTACATCAATTTCGAGAGAAAAAACAAGTTTAAAAACTCAAACCTACTCTTAAATTACAAACCTCAAACCTTATTTCTATAATAGTTAAAGCTTTTTTATTGAGGTTTTTTAACTTTATAAATCTCTCACAAACCTTGCATTGAAGATGCTCTAACTACATTGCCCACGATGGAAAATTCTACTGCACGCATCACCACATTCAGCTCATTAAAGAGAACATAGATGAGCCTGAGGCAATTAAAACAGAGGAAACAGCTGATGAACATAGATGATGATTCACCCTCACAAGGCTGGTGTGTTAATGCCCATGTATTGTCTCTTGGGGAATTAGTTGATTTTGTTGAATTGAAGTGGAATGATTTGGCTTTTCAATTTGTCTATATTTAACTAATTTGTGTAGTGATGATCATTGTTTTTTTGGATAATTCAAATGTTCAAGTTTCCTCTGACTAATCCAACGGTATACGGTCTTTTCCCGGATAAATCCGAAGCACAACTTACATACACTTAGTGGTTGACCTCTAGAACACTCATCCCTACTAGGATTCGAATAGTTTTGTTGGTGATTGGTGAAGTATTATGTGCTTTTGTATTTAGGACTTTCTATGTTAGATATTGATCAGAATTCTACTAGCAATAACTAGTTTTGGTATAGCTATCAAAGACAATGCAATAGAAAATGATAACAAAGATAATGCAATGGAGTGATGGTAACTTGGTAAGGTACCTCTTGCCACGGTCCGCTTGAACCATTTAAGAGCTTGGGATCTTCCTGACCCAGACCGAGCCAGCCGTACCGGCTTTTCTCGACCGCTGACCACCGCCTCTCGCCGGATTCTTTCTCGGCGTTCCGGCGGTGGCATCCTCGCCTCCGTTGAAGCCCTTCTGCTGCATCTGCACCGAAGGCTCCGGTCGGTTGCAAGGAACATTGGAGAGCTTGGGCTGCGTCGGGCGCTGATTTTGAACTTCTCGTTCCTTGTTCATCGGAATGGGATTCTTCGAAGATGATTCGTCAGATTCGGTAGTCGCCGCCTCTGGTTGACCACAAGAAACCCCAGCGAGCTTTGGCTGAGCCATCGCTCGGCGTCGATTTTGATCCTCCGCTACCTTCTTCATCGGAATGGGATTCTTCGAAGGTGGCTCTTTAGATTCGGTAGTCGACACCTCCGGTCCACCGCCAGAAATCCCGGCGAGCTTTCGCTGCGTCGGTGCTCTGCGCCGAGGTTGATCCCC